>JAGYHZ010000296.1:0-12596 GCA_024244195.1 Ascosphaera aggregata | reverse complement strand
GCCCAGGCTCTTCGGTTTCTAGGCTACGTCATATTCTATAACATTCGCACTGCTCGCCGTCATGAACAATCCTTTCTAGCAAGGAGAAAAGAAACCATGTATCGCTGATCAATTTGAGGATCCGGCTATAGTCCGAAAATCCCTTGACTATGGAGTGTTCATGCGGCTAATTGAAGTCGTGTACGCCAACATACATCTAATGACGAATCTTACTCCCTGGGAGAGCTCTCATCGATGATAGCCGTGTCTGCTTAGGTGCTCTCAAGCAAAGACTGCCGTGATGGAAATCTCGACCTGTCTCTGCATCTTGCAATATGAGTCTGCCTAACGATCCGCAATATCGGCCTATGATTGAAGTTGCGACTGAAAATTTCAATAGTCGCTGTTGCCGGAGACGGCGCAAGCGGTTAAGGGTGCGATCGAATCCGACTATCTCGTTGCTTTGATTGAGCTGCGCTGTTCCATCCTCCAACAATACCGAAAAGTAGCCACCAATTGGGCTTGTCGACATTTTTACTAAGCCCTCAAAGTAGGGATGTCGGTCTCGGTGATGTGATCAAAGCACAGATATTGAAAATGAGGGAATTGCCCATCACTACAATCAACGAAGCGGAAGAGTACGACTTCATCATGATGTTCAGGGTATTGATCATCAAACATGCGGTTGGATGAAGGTGATAATCCATGTTCAAACCCGTATATTTTCAACATGCCTAACGGACACTACGCTGACTATGGTGGAGGTTTCGACTACGGCACTGCGTTTTCTCCATTACATCTCTCTGCCGACCACGTCATTCGGGTCGTATACTCTGTCTTGGAACTCGTTCCTGGGCTGACATGCACTGTTGCTGTTGCGGGCTTGGTACTGTATACCTCCTTGGTTCTCTGGTGACGTCGCTCGCCCAAATGATAGGTATGTATCTGCTGGTTAAGGATGACTTCTTGAGCAGATATTTTATCTGCAACACCCAGAATTCAGGGGTCTATGCGATACATGGAGATACCTACTTGGTGACTCCGAAACGGTTTTCTAGCCCATGATGGCATAGTTCTCCTGAAACATGTCTTCATAATGGTGACAGTCTAGCCATTGCTGACTATCGGAACATCTCGCTACTTAATCATTTGAAGCTGCGATCTTTGGCTAAGAACCTCAGTCCAAGGACATCATTGCCTGATCGGCGCTAATTATCTGGGCTTGGTGCCTAACAATAGCCTTTGGAAGTCATCTTCGCGCTTATCACGGCGATCGTTCCTTCTTATCCACTCTTGCATGCACACTTGAAGAGTTCGAGTCTCGGAGCCATCTTGGCCAACAACTTTCGTATCCGCCCTACTTGCTGCAGTCCTTGCTGCCACCGGGCCTCACCCAGGAGGATACCCTGACCAAGGAGAACCGATCTTTCTCCTGGTTTCAGAAGAAGGAACAACCTTCGTCGCCGTTACTGATGCATTCTTGAACATCTGCTACTCTTTTCTTCGGCCAGATCACTCTGCCAACTTTTGTCGTTGAGATGGAGTATCTCAAGGATTTTACAAAGTCCCTCTGAGCAGTTACTGTTTATGAGGTCTTACTTGTTTGGTTAGTAGAATCAAATGTGTGCCCTAGAGAGCATAGCAGTACATTACTTCCGCCGCCTTATGCTCGATCGACAATATGGTCTATAGAAAAGTCATGTTCACTTGACTGTCCCCACAGTGGTATTTGCAGGTGTGCTTGTTGCTCCCGTTGCCGGCACGATTCATATTATTCTTACGCACATTTGGGCATTCAAAGCAGAAGACGAGCCTTATCAAGCTTGATGGTCGGCCTGAGTGGTCATCCTCGCGGCGCTGGGAGGTTGGCATGCTCGTTGCCGAGGTTGTGCCGGTCTTCAGCGACTTGCTGTCAATCACGAGTTTGTTCTCTAATTCTTCCATCGAAATAAAGCTCTAGGGCGTTGCCTACTACAAGATAAAGAGGGTGTCTAGTGGATCAGCATTCTACAAGTCAACAGAGTATCAAGGGACTGATTGGATTATCATCGAACTAGGTTTGTTTTTCCTGGGACCTGGTACATATGTAGGTCATTCGATGCTTGTTGGCTTAGAATGAACATGCAATTGGCAATACGATATAGTCTGCGTTTTTGAGCATCATCGCCAAGTACCAGAATGGGACCATATCTCAACGCACGATTAGGGGTTAGCAAAAGCGTACAAGTGCTGCGCCGGGTAAAAGAGCAATGCTAAATTTCGTGAACTAATATTCAACAGGAGATGCTGACTCTTCTGAAACTACAAATGCGCGGATCGAACTCCAGACGAGGTTCTACATGACCATTTATATGCAAGGCTGTGATCGGAACGTATCGCGGAATCCCTTCACGCATGCCATTGGCGAAAGAGACCAAAGTACAAAACAGGGCACAGCAAGGCGAAGGTTCGATGTGCAGGACATACGAAGATACGCATGAACGCACCTGGGAGACTATACAGCAGGGGGTTTCAGAAAAAGATACTTTGCCTTTTGGAATTTGAACCGTTTCAGAACTACCTTATGGTCTTCTCGCGGATCCTGATTGGCCCTAAGGCTGTGACCACAAACGAGCTCAGCAGCAGCAGTTGACGCAAGCGCTACGATCAGGCCTCGGCTCTGGATAACCGAACATTACTATAATTAGATGACAGCCGATCCCAGTCTTTGCTTCGGGGAAAAAGAGAACCAGGGAAGGACGAGATACGCCGTCGATGCGGGATACAAGAAAAAGTCGCAAAGCATCTAGGCCGTGAATTAGCTGGAACGCAGCTGACAGCTGGAAGCCTAAAGAGAGGGAAGACCTCTCCTTGGCAGTTGCTTCGCCCTGCCATGGAAGAAGTTGCAGCCTTTGCTGAACGGTGCGTCGCACGACGAGAACCCCAAGACTGCGAATAGTCTCAAGATTGGCGCCTGGTGACGAGGCAATCAGTCATGTTGATATGAGAAAATCGCATCGTCAGCGCCGTACCAAGACATGCATCTTATGCAAAGTTGACTTGCGATAAGGTCTCTAGAGCCCAACAAACCGACAGCGCGACCACCGGCGCAACCTCCCGCGAGACCTATTAGTGAAGGTAGGGCCTGTCCGGTTTCTTGCACTCAAGCGTCCGATAACAAGGTCGAAAGGGTTGAGCGTCTTATCTCGGTAATTCTGGCTGGAACGATAGATACCACCGCCAATAAGCAGCACAGACGCGAATGCGCTACCCTTATCACACTCCCGATCCCTATAGTCATCGCTGTCAATCGCCTCTGCTGATTGCCACTGCCATAATCAGTGCCGTCCGGAGAGAAGCACGGACCAATGGAGAATAATGAGTCTTCCGTGACCGTGGTTGTGAAGAACATGAGAGATGTCGCATGTCATAGAAGCTTTGTGAATCATCTACCCATCCGATCAATTGCTCCTTTCTGCCGGTGAAAATGTGCGAGCTGCACTGTGTAGCGGTCGATGACTGCTTGCATATCATGGATTGGAGTGGAAACAGATTGGCTGATCTGTCCCACCAACAACCGCTCTGCAAAGAAGAATATGTCTCACGTAAAGCCACCCTTGGCTGGTTTGCCGCGGCTAGGAGTGAGAGTACATGTATACTTCTTCTACTTGCCAGAAGATTTGGATACCGCCCATCTTGCAAAGACGCAGCATTACCCACCTGGTCCGACCTACTTTTTGTGATCAGGCTTTTGAATGGTGCTGATCATCGATCTGTTGCTTGCTTGTCTCTACCCTGTCGTTTCATCACAAGTCGTGCACCGATTGCAGGAAGAACAAAAGGGAACAAAGACAGACTAGGGAAGAGCTGCTATCATAATGATCTGTCCTGATGCTGGATTGCTGACACTGCTGGTTGTACCTGGTGATCGCTCCGCTAACCTTAAATTATACCAACCGCCGTCATTGCATATAGATGTCGCCGTCTTAACTTGGAAAAACCGCTCGTACCAGCGTCATTCGCTCCGAGCTATTTGGGGAGCGACGGTATATATACCGGCGCTAATTCCCCTGCTTTTCACGCAGGGACAGACTTGACAGAAGCGAGTTCTATAATCCCCATCAATCCGATGCCTACTGTCGTCTGCTTTTAAGTCGCCTTCAAAGCTCTAAATTTGCTCCGTTGGCATTGCTACATTATCACTTTCAGGGGATATAGTTCTTGTTCCATTGCCGGAGACCTGACGCAGCAGCAAAGTATAACGGCATTACACCAAGCGACTCGGTGCTCTTTGAAAATCAGAGACACACCTCGGCAACTTGAGACTGTATTAGCGTCCAATTCTTACAGCAGCAATGGCCATTCCATTTCCCGCGATCGCTTTGCATATGGACATACCGTCGAGCATATCTTCGGCATCAACTAATAATACCGATTCGATGACATCAACAGAAGTTAATGGCGTACTTGCCGACCATACAAACTGCAAGCACAACCCCAAACTCGACGGCTTGAGAGTTAGAGCTGAGAGAGGTACATCAATACCATCCAACAACTATGACGGCTCAATAGATCAAGACCCCACTGAGTGGAAGCCAAAGATACCTAACGGCCAAACAAGCGCTGACGGTCGCCCAGGCGAACACGAAGGAGACAAAAGTATCACAAAACCTGCGAGAGATCGCGCCGCCGCTGCCTTTCTCGTCCAATTTGATGGTGTCCACCCCTTGATGCAAAGGGCTCGAGATATGGATGCTAGAAAGAAGAGGAATTCGGCACTCAGGAAAGGTTGTGACTGTGGTGATTCTCGCAATGAAGGAAGGTTGAAGGGGCGCAGGTTGCGTCGATATCCTTTCGCTGCTGTCGCTTCTGCGGTGTCCTCACCTTCAGAGACAGAGACCGATTACGGTGCTGATACTGATGATGAGCACGGTGGACATGGCACAGACTGTCTATTTCCCCCTCGGCTGAGCAGTTCTCGTTCAGTCGCTTCTTCAATTGCTTCTTCATCAACTGAGACTTTGGCGGCCCCTATAAGCACGTTTGCGGTGCCAGTCTCTTCTAGCACGGCAGCGGCGTCAGCGAAAGGCAAACATGACGGTGCCATTACAATTGTCTAGATGAAATCCGGGCGCTGCTGCTGAAAGGGGGGGAAGCATCCACATCTCGCAGCTACGGCCTTGACATGGTTCTGTCAAACCCCCCCAAGCTGTTGCCTCTGAGATATGTTGTTTATCTGCGTGTCCTTCAAAACGCTTGATTCTACACTTTGGCTTGGTGGCTGAGGTATTTGTGATTCGTAATACCGTGCTGAGATTGCACATCTTGCTACCCCTTGTCACTCCGGCCCAACTGTTATTATTATCACAAACGATTGCAGTATGTAATTCCCACATTGAAAGTGCTACGTAATACTCAGAAGCAGCAGCCTTAGTATGTTCGTTCAATAGCCCACTTCGTGTAGAGCCAATTGCTTGTCTGCTGATTTGTTGGCACGGCAATCTGAGAATATCCATCATGTTGGTAGAGAAACTGCAGATGAAGTACTCCGTCTGCTTGTGCTGCATCGCTGACTTCAAACAGGTCCGATGATATCAAAAAGTTCCTTGCAAAAGCCGGGTAGTTTAAGTCAAGTGCGTCATCTTGCCCCCTGATCGATTTTCCTAATGGCCGACGCCGCTTGATTTGTGCCCGAAGGGAAGGTTGGACGCTTCATGGCTGGGAATCCGGCATCATTAGACACAATTGAGCGTTTCGCGGAGAGAATACAGGCAGCAGCGGTCCACGTCGGTCGATTTGATGCGTTCTTGCACCATACGTGTCAAGCATGATGTATTAACGATGCAAATGCAATCAGCCCGCGTATCAAGAAGTGTGAATATGAGTCCATCAATGGTAACATGGATAGAAGGATGAAAGTATGATATTCGATGCATTATATGCCTCCACCAAAGTAAGGGCTTCGAACCAAAGGAAGACAGCGAAGCGGAAAGAGGAGACGGCAATGAGAGGGAAGAAGAATCAAAGGAGAGGGACCATCTATGGCGTGCAGCGGCCAGTGAATCGAGGGTAAAGAGAGCACTCCCTGACGGTGTATCTCCCGCATAACCAAGCGAGGAAACGTTCAAGACCTAGACCATATCCACCGTGGGGTGATGTGCCATATCTAAAAGAAGGAGGAAGCAAAACCGTTAGTACATGTTCATCCTCACACAAACGCAACCGGGTTGTATGGAAACTCACTTTCTCTGATCAGTGTACCAATAGTAAGGAGCAGGATCAATGTTCTCTCTCTTATAAGCGCCCAACAGCTCTTGCCAATCATCCATACGCATGCTACCGCCAACAATTTCGCCAACACCAGGCATTAAGACGTCGACTGATTCAGTAACTCTGAGATCCTGTGGATCCTTCTTCATATAGAAGGCCTTGATTTCGACAGGGAAATGAGTGAGGAAGATTGGCTCGTTGATGATATCAGTCATTCTGCGCTCAGCTGCTTCGGCAATATCGTCACCGAACTTGTGAGGTTCGCCATCCTCGTTGGGAATGTCGTGCTCGCGTAACCATTGAATGGCATCAGAGTACCGCATGCGTCGGAAAGGCCGAGATGGCTTTTTGAAGTCTGGGTTGAGTAGTTTGATATATTCAGCAATCTTGGCGTCGGCTAGAGTCTTGTCGATGACATCACAGATGACAAGTTCGATGTGGGTGAGCAACTCATCAAAGTTGATGAAATCGAGCTCGGCTTCAATGTGAGTATACTCCGAAAGATGGCGACGAGTGAGAGACTTCTCAGCACGGAAGGAGGGACAGATACAGTAGACGTCGCCAAGAGAAGGAAGACAAGTCTCAAGATACAATTGAGATGACTGAGTGAGGTATGCCTGTTCACCGTAATAATTGAACGAGAAGAGCGTCGCACCACCTTCAACTTGAGTTTGCACCATGGCGGGTGGAACAACTTCGCGGAGGCGTTGCTCATCAAAGACAGCCCGGAAAGCACTGGTTACTGCAGCACGAACCTTGAGAACAGACGAAGCATGCTCACCACGGATGACCAAATGCCGGTTGTCGTAGAGAGTCTGAGGATCAGCATCCTGAGCAACACGATTGGTGATGGCTTCCTTATCTCCAGCAGCACGTCCAATGACTGTGAAAAAATCGACATGAAGTTCTCTTTGATCGGGCGCGTGAGCACCCTCTGGCAATGAACGCATCTCACCCTTAAGATCCAGAGAGGTCTCCAAAGTGAGGGTCATGGCATCATAAGTCTGGACAAGATCACCGGCGAAGACACACTGGAGGTACCCATACCCGTCATAGAGAGTGACGAAGATAACATCCTTCTGCGAACGCAGGCGGTGGATGCGACCAAGAACACGGACTCTAGTTCCCTTCTCTCCAGGCTTGCCAGCAATGACCTTTTCAGGTGAAGTCTCGTCAAGCTTGATACGCAGAGGAGCAGACAGATTGGGGTCTTCCTTGATAATAACTTTCTTCGCTTGCTCAAGAACAGCAGCTCTTCTCTCAGCCTCTTGCTTCTCACGGATAGCGAGTTCAGCTTCCTTGGCAGCCTTGCGCTTCCTCTGTTCAAACAAATTGACAGCCTTCTTCTTAGCGGACTTAGTCACAGGTTTATAGACAAGACGGGCGGTCTCATCCTCGCCCTCAGCAATGACACCAGTCACTGATTTCCTGGTAAGATACTCAGCATCCGGAGAGGAATCATGATGCTGGAGAAGAGCATAGACTATAGTCTTATAAGGAGCAGACTCGGAACCAATCGCTGGGGACTCATCCTTGCCGACATCCTCGTCAATATAAATCCTGATGGTGGCCATCGATACAATTGACTGCGCGGGGTATACACCTCAATGAAGGTCAATGTCTTCTGAAGTGACAAACTTGAATATTTGCGACTGGTACGCTGACTGATAATGAGCCTATTATCAGAAGATGTAAAGATGAGCGACTTCAACACGAGCCCGACAATGTCAGCAAAACTCCTTCCTTTTCCACAACCGAATCCTGTGTGATCTGACGACGACGATGGGGAGATTTGCGAAAATAAAAATAAAAATAAAAATAAAAAAAAGAATACATCAAAAATTCTTAAGGTTGGCGCTTCAGATAAGGGAAAGCTGCGATGTGATTGGTTGGGCGTACTACATTCCTCGTTAGAACGAATTCGAGTACAAATCGCGGGAATTTGTCGATTTTGCGACAGGAATGAAGATGATTGAAGATGGCAACAAAACGGCGACGACGACGACGATGATGATGGTGGTGGCATAAGGAGAGTTCTTCTGCGATATATAGATGTTGCTACCCAGCATGACTACGCCATGTTTGTGACTTAGAACATCATGCTAAAAGCACCATCAAATGACTTGGGCTGTCTACGCCGCCCTAATCAATGACCCATTCTTAACATGAAATGGGATTATCTATCATCATTAATCAGACAGTCGCATAGAAGGCTACGATCTTCGCCAGCGACTCTTATCGGTTGACCGGCGCACATCCAGCAAAAACTAGCCATTTCCTCCGTGGGTGGCAGCAATCGTTGCCGGACCAAGATCATACCATCACTAGGGACCATCTGGACGCCTTCTGCTCCCTAAATCTGGATCTCTGGCATTATGGCTTGAAGCAGGCTGACATGTTCAGTGAAATTCTGAAAGTTGCGGTTGTTCACGCTTGGAGACTGCGTATTGCCTCTCTACTGTGTCCCTACCAATCATCGAGATGGATGACACTTCATCTCTTCTGCCTTTCGCTCGCCTAAACTCAATTCTGACCAATAATCTACGCGCATCGCCACCGTCATAATGGTAGGCAAGGCAAGGTCCGCGAACCTTGTCGTTGAGGAAACATATCAGACAGCCGTCTGATCTCAAGAATGGGAGAAAATGACATGGCGCCACTGACGTCACAAACAACAAAGTCACCGCCCATTTCTAGTGCAGCCAGATTTCACTCAGCCGTCAGCATGCATGTTAGAAGAGGAATTTCGCCCCTGAGGATGTCTCCTCTCAAGGAGGCTCTGCATGAAGCGAATCAAGCTCTGAAGCACAACGTCATTCGAAAAGTTCGTGCTACCCAGCGCCTTGACTCAAGGGGGAACCCAACCGTCCAAGTGACCATTATTACAGGCAAAGGTGAGGCGTTTCATCCGCCCATTAGCTTTGTGCAGTGGCAGCTAATACGCTAGATACCAGGCAAATTCACGGACATCGTCCCTTCTGGTGCATCGAAGGGTGACTACGAGGCTGTAGAACTCCGGGATGGGGATAATAATGTCTATCATGGAAAAGGGGTCCTCAAAGCTGTTCACAATGTAAACCATGTACTTGGTCCTGCTTTGGTCGATAAAGGGTTTGATGTCATTAAAGACCGTCACGCCATCGACAAATTCCTTATTGACATGGATGGCACACCCGATAAGAGCAAGTACGGTGCCAATGCGATCCTTGGCATCAGTATGGCTGTTACAAGGGCTGCAGCAGGAGGCAAGGTAATCATCCACATCTCCTGATCCTCACCTATGATTTAATGTTCATTCATCTTGCAGGACCTAGCACTCTATGAGTTCATCCGTCAGGAGTCATACATCGCTACTTACTGGGTCATGCCGACACCTTTCTTCAATGTTCTTAACGGAGGCAAGCACTCAGGAAGTAGCATGGCATTCCAGGAGTTCATGATTGCTCCTGTCGGTGCCTCGAACTTCGTTGAGGCTGTACAGTATGGCAGCGAAATATACCATTGCCTCAAGTCTATCATTGCGGAGAAATATGGTCAGGCTGGTATGTATCACCCCTCCCAAGTGTCCCGGCGGAAGTTTCAAGCGCGCTAACTACCAAGTCCAGCGACAAACGTTGGCGATGAAGGAGGGTTCTCTCCACCCATCTCCAAACCGCATGAAGCGCTTGATCTCCTCGTAGAGGCAGTCAAAGCTGCGGGCTACGAAGGGAAAATTGCCTTCGGCATTGACCCGGCCGCGACTGAATTCTACAAGCCCGATGGAACCTACGACCTTGGTTTTAAGACTGATACTCCTGAAATCTTCACTGCTGGGAAATTAGCGACCTTGTATCTTGACCTGCTTCAGAAATATCCGATCAT
Source organism: Ascosphaera aggregata (assembly GCA_024244195.1). NCBI lineage: Eukaryota > Fungi > Ascomycota > Eurotiomycetes > Onygenales > Ascosphaeraceae > Ascosphaera > Ascosphaera aggregata. Next base: position 2,507 of record JAGYHZ010000296.1, on the reverse strand, counting down.
ACTTCTTGAAGATCCGTTTGCCCAAGATGATTGGCATAGCTGGTCTACCTTCAGGACACAAGTTGGAGAAAGGATAGAAATTGTCGGCGATGACCTTCTAGCGACTAATCTCGGCAGGATGCGAGTCGCCAGTAAACGGAATGCGGTCAACTCCCTACTTCTGAAAATCAACCAGATTGGAACTGTCACCGAAGCCATCAAAGCTGCAGAAAGAGCGTTAGCCAACCAGTGGCGCGTCTTTCTTTCTCATCGTTCTGGAGAATCGACTGATGACTTCATCGCTGATCTCGTTGTTGGTCTCGGACTAGGGCACTTCAAGTGCGGAGCCCCGTGTCGTGGCGAAAGAGTAGTCAAGTACAATCGCGTAATGGATATCGAGGATGAATCGAAAAAGGCGGGAAGACATGTTGTTTACGCTGGAGACGATTTCGCGCATACGCTTCCCGTTGAGAATCTGGAACGAGGATATTATGGCCGCGACCACATTTAAGGCAGTATAGCTGACTAGTACATATATGCTGATTCGTCGCCTTCGTTGCACAACACTCGAGGGAGCTAGCTTGAAGGATAAAGAACATGATATAAAATAAGAGCGAAATACCTTCGTTCGTCCCCAAATGATTAAACCAAAATAGCTGTCAACATAGCAGAAGAAAGAGTTTGCTAACAAAAGACAAATGATAGAAGATAAAAGACTTCAAACCCGGAAAACGATGCATTGGATGGATGTAAGCCATCCCTGATGTTCCAGGCTTTCATCGAACAGTAGTGGAATACAAGAACGAACACAAATGAGTAGTAATAATAATAGGGGCCATGAAGGATGACTATGACATGGCGATTAGAGTTAAGAGCGGGGGTTTCAAAACGGAAAACGTAGATCAGGGATGAAAAACTATGCTCGCGGGATTCAAACCTAAAGAGCTCGAAGATATTTGAGAAAAAAATGGGAAATAGTGTTATGATCGGGTTGTTTCCAGCATTTGATCGTAGAACGAAAACATGATTAGACAACAAGCTGAAAGGCCACTGATAGTGATCTCGCAAGTATTCTAAAGGTCGTTTCAAAGAGGCATTGGTATGCCGCAACGATTAAGTGAGGTGAGGTTGACCGGAGGAAGGTTATCGTTAAATCGGAATGGACAGTGGGGACGACGAGCAGTCGCTCGAGAAAGGCATCCTGAGTGATGATGAATGTGGGTAGCAGCAGGTCTAAATCCTGCCTCCTTACTTGGAGCTGGCCTCTTCTTCGACCCAACCAGGCAACCCACCTCCAGCAGCGGCGCCATCTTGAACCGAGATGCCAAACCCACTCAATCCGCTCGCGAACCCTCCGAAACTGGCTTGAGTTTGGTGCGCAGAGTGAGCTGCTGGATGCGCATGGGCTACGCTTTGGCGCGGCTGGTGATTTGGTGCCGCCGGCGTAGCAAACGGAGGATCTTGGCTGAAGCTCGGTAAGCTGACAGTGCGGGAATGTGCAGCCGAACGTGGGATTGCGAGGGTATTACCGCCTGTACCGGCACATGTGGGAGGAGCTGGGGTGGGTGTTGTAGCCGTTACTGACGTGACGGGCACTGTTGTATGGTCGGGACTAGGCGTCGTGTTGACAAAGGCGGGCACGGATGACTTGGAGGCCTGATGGCGGGCTGAATTAGGAACAGCCGTTGGCGGTGGAAGTGGGCTAGAGCCATTGGAGATGTCGATCGTGGAATGGGTCATGGCAGCAGGTTTGTAAAACGCCGCTTGCTGTTGCTGCTGGAGAGCAATGGCCACAGGATCTCCCAAACGCGTCTCTTGGTGAGCATGTCCATGGTGAGCAGCGTGAGCTTGTGCTTGAGCCTGCTGCTGAGAGACATGCGTAAGGTACATTGTCAAGGCGTTGTTATTCCCGGCGTTCAGTATAGCAGAGGGGGTTGGCGGCCCGAAGGCTCCATTTCCATTATTCTTGCGTCCTTTGTAATCATTATGTGAATTGTTCGATCCTTGAGCAGGGGAACGATCGCGCCCGCTTCCGTTCTCATTCGATGAAGGGCTCTGGCTCTCAGCACCATCACCACCTCCTTTGTGCTGTCCGTTCTGGCCAATATGTCTAGGCGCATTTCCGCACCTGTCCTTGCCAAAGTTGATTTTGAATCGTTTATACTCAGGGCGACCTTGCATGCCTTCAATGGCCTTGATGGCATTGGCAATATTTGTGAAATTGACGAAGGCGCAGCTCTTCTCGCGCAAAGTGTTGACTAATTCAATCTCGCCATATGCGCTAAAATCACTCCGCAACTTCTCTTCGCTCCAACTCTCATCCAAGTTGCCAATGTACACATTCCTGGATGCTCCGCCGGAGACTGCCAATGCAATAGCAGGAGGCAAGGCACCCGAATGTTTGCCCCAACCGACTTTTAGTCTCCTATTGTGAATCATCAGGCCCTGAAGATTACTAAGAGCGTAGAATGATGCTGCAGCTGTGGGGTCGATAAAGGTGACAAAGCAGATATGCTTGTCAGGGATAT
>JAGYHZ010000295.1:0-12600 GCA_024244195.1 Ascosphaera aggregata | reverse complement strand
GCCAGATTACCTGAATTGAGCGCATGAGGGAGCGGAAGTCTTTGAAGTTGAGACGCATGACCTGATTACCCCTGACCAGGGAACGGATCTGGTGGTCTAGATCTGCAGATATAGCTTCAACCAGAGATAGGGCACGTTTGATCGGATAGGGGCAAATACGTAATTTCTTGTTGAGGTGTGAGAAGATCAGATTCAATGCATCATGAACTCTTTGCAAGGAGGTTGCCGATAAAAGCTCGTCCAACGGGAAATCACGCATCAGCTGATTGTATTTTTGCACCATCTCAGTGGTATCCTTCAATCCGGTATCTGCTTGGAAACTTAGCGTGGTTTGATATCGCTTAGCATGCCGCAGAATCTCCATCGTCATCATGACGCCATTACTGCTGAGCTGGGCGGATATTGCATCCAATGCCGTCTCCATAGACAGCCAAAAGTTGATTTCTTGGGAGGCGGATCCCTTGATGTCATCCTGCGACATCTTGGTAGTGGCCTGAATTGACTTGATCCAGCCATTGACAATGTTTGTCAAACTATTCAGGACGGTGGTGTTCTGCAATACCTCAGGAGCGATGATGTCTATCGTCGGTTTGATTCCTCGTTTTTGAGCCTCGTCCAGGGCGATCTGTACGACTTCGTGAAGAGGCAGCGTTGGGATAGGAATTTCAATGTTCTCCTGCAACTGTGACAAGCTGGACTTCAGCTCAGCAATCTTCTTCTTCGTGCCGGGGATACCAGTCTTGGCATCGGTCTCGCGCGATCTCGCAGCCTGAGTGCCATCTCTCTCACGTGTATGTGCGTCGAAGAAAGGTTCAAGAACATGATTGACGATCGCATTGGCCCATGCAGCACCATGTGGGACCAACGTTCCATTCGGGTTCGCAAAACTGGGGAGGTTTGCAACGAAAAGCTGAGAGGCAAGTGGAATGGTAGGGTCGAAAGGATTAGGACCGCGAATGCATATCACAGATCTTACTGTGGCAGACGTGGTACAAAGTTGAGTGGTTAGATTGTAGGAGTGCTTTGTAGGTGATGCTATTCAGTGTTTATCAATGGAGGTTAGTCGAAGCACCAGGAAACAAGAATCATGATTAGAATGACACAAGTCATAGCAGGCTCATACCAGCCTCGTTCTCATTGCTGCCCCTATCATCATTCCCTTCCTCCTCTGATGTCTTAGCATGCTCGCTGACACCGTTCACACGCGGCTTAGCCTCAGGAATTGTGTCAACAGACACATAAAGTGCACCCTGGGGTTCAGTAATAAATCGCGTAGCTCTTTGCAGAGATTCAGGATATCTCGAAGGATGTAAAAAACTGCCCGGCGCTTCAAAATCATCCCTCGTCGTGCTGAACGATTGCGCAAGATATTCCGTCAAGTAGTCCAAAACTGCGGTTGGTTCGACTGTCGGCAATGGTGCGGCAGCCTGGACAAGCCCATCGGGCTCTCCCAAGGAAGAAGCCACCTCTGTCATAATAACGTCTGAATCGAATGCCTCGGAGCCTTGATAAGACAAAAGACGTTGTCAAGCTTGAAATTGCAAGGTCAAACACTCATTGTCTGCTGCCCCGAAAGAAACGATGATAAAAAAGTTCCTCCCTGTTGGTGTCGAATGTGATAATACCTATGCTGTTAAACGCAACCAGCATGAACAAGCTGACCTTTACCAATGAGCAAACAATTCAAAATAAACGAAACACCTTTCCTCAATTATCGTCCCCCCGAGGCACAAGCACAGAAACAGTAATACTGATATGATATGCAGTGGCAGCAGCATCAGAGCACTGTTTAGGAGTACTACTTGGCCGATCCGGTTTCGCCCTGAACGGAAGCCCAGTATCCAATGTCGACTCAATGTGATTCCGCATGGTTGGTTATAGGGCGGAGTTTGTGTGGGTCTTGGTCACGCTTATGTGTGTGAGACTACGTCGTGTGTGGATGGACTGTAAGTATTGTTGGTGCCTGAGAATGTCAATCAATTCCGGTGGTATTACTCGGTACTAAGCAAGATCAATCATTATCATTATTGTAAGGTCTACTCTATGGAATTCAAGTTATTCGTCAAGTCAGCGGTTGTATCGTCTTTTCCTGCTCTTCAGCCTTGGTTTTGTGACAGTCACATCCATATCTCAACCTAAATTGGCTGAACGTAAGCCCTGAGAGCTCCTCCAAAGCCTTTTGGCTGGCCTTGACTTTGGCGCTGTGAGTTGAGTTCGTCATCGCGTCGACAACTACCTTGCCGTGGATTATGACAGCTGCAATGACCTTGGACTCCATACCGTCTGCAAATGGGACTTCGGCTGCCTTGAGGGTGTAGTTGTGACACTCAAATTCTTGTGCAATTTTGTTGTGCAGGAACGTCTAGCAGGTTTGTCAGTCTTTAATCCATAATGTGTCTATAGATATAAGCCTAGTATGACTTACGGTTGGATGCTTGTTCGCAAATGTATCGTAGATTGTCATATCCTCGAAGTGCACCTTCACGAACTTATTGAAGAACTCTTGGACCACACCGAATTCAAAGTTTGAGTCAATGAATATGGCTCCAATATAAGCTTCGACCATATCTGCCATAGCTTTGGGCGCTTCACTACAGAATGTCCATGCGTCTGGGGCATTGTTGCCGTCCTCGATAGCAGCCTCTACTTCGGTGACGTAGCTTGTAATCCGTCCTAGCAGCGCCTGACTGTAGTGCTGCAAATGTCGCTGAAAGCCCAGTTTGACGCAGAGTGATCCGAGAAATTTATTGGAGACCATGGCCATCTATCCATTTGTCACGTTAGTTAGTTGAGAATGAAGCTTTTGTGCCAGGAATGGCACGGAAGAAGGGCTTACCTTGTGCTCAGTGAGCCATTGAGGGTCCTTATCAGGGTATTTTTCGTACAAGAATTCAACGCAAACCAGATCGTACAGAGAATCCCCCAGGAATTCGAGCCGCTGATAACATGGAACCAGCGCCCACGAAGTGGGATACGATGGATGCGTAAAGGACGATCTCAGCAGCCGCGGATACTTGAATTGATATCCAGTTGATTTAGAGACTTTTGCCGCCATATCCTTCTCTGCAGCATTGGCCTCAGCAGTCTGGTATTTCGGAAGCGCGTAGATTTTGCGGTAGCCTTCCCAATCGTCAACATTGTGATTTTCGTGCTTGACGAATGCTGTCACTGCTTTGACTGCCAGGTCAAAACGGTTATTCTTGCCTCCGGTGAGAAGTGAAGCACCGATCAGAGCTTCGCATATATCTGCGATTGTCTTGTCTGCAAGGTTGTGAGTGGTTTCTGTTGCATCTACTTGGGACTTCCCTTGCAACATATTCAAACCATCGGGATACCAATTCCGTCTGCCAACAACGGAATAATTAATCAGCTTGGTCCAGCAGAAAGAGCACTGCTATTAGGAAGAAGGGATAATGGATAATACCTCGAGAATGACTGTGACCTTACAAACTCATACAATCTGGATTCAATTGCATGTTTGAACAAGTTGGCATTGCATAACATTGTCATGCGGTCAACATGATAGTCAAACTCATCTTGGTCTGGATTCAAACCAAAGATGGACATGGATGTAGCCAACTTGAGAAAGCAATCGCCAAGGAACTCCAATCTCTCATAATTCTTACCCATGCCTCGTTGGAAGTGGAGCTGCTCGGCATCATATTCCTCTGTGTTATCAGAGTCTTTTGTGATGGCCTCTAATGCCAGTCCGAGGGGAATGCCGCTCAAGCCATAATGCTCACAACATTCCCTAGCAATCAAGTACGCTTCCAGTCTGAAAATGATGGCTGGAAATGCAAAAATCGTGGTGGCCAAAGGAATTGGAATCTTGGCAGAAGTCAGCGAATGATTTACATGCTCTGATTTCAATATCTCACTTACTGCTGATATTCTTAGGGGCTGAACACAAATATGCACATCAGCAGAGGCATGCTTCTCCAATTCAATTTCCGAAGCCTCATCCAACAAATTTCTCCTTAATCCTAGAACTTCTGCCTTCACCACAGGCTGTTCCCAATCTGCATGTTGCAAGAAAGTATACCGCGCTTTTCTGAACATGTTGAGACAGTAACTCAAGATGGAGTCCATATGTCGTCTCTGTGGGGCTCCAGGTTGCACAGGATCCGAAGCCCGAAGGTTTGGGTCGACTGTAGAGGTAAAGTAACGGTACTTGCCGTTCCAGGGGTCATATATGAATTTGTTCTCAATGGTTTCCGGAGGCATGCCGGGAGCCCATTCAATGCGCTCTGGTCCCTCATGGATAGATTTCAGCAATTGCCAATCAATCAGATTCAATGCGTCGCCATCGCTTAGCCGTCGTTCAGCATCGGGTGTTGGCGGCGCAAGCCAGTAGGACATTAATTCAGGCTGGTGCTCATACGTTTTGTGGAAAGCATCCCTAAAGGCATTCATTGTGAACTTGGTAAGCATATCGACGTCAACGTCCGACACGTCAATTGGGCCACTTATGAGTGTCGTGACCACATCACACTTAACATTATTATCCAAGTATATTGGGAACGTGGGAAATTGTGGCATCTGCTGTCTCGTAAGGAACAGGATAGGCTTATGTTCTCTTCGCAACGGAACTGAAGGTACTATAAAAAGCATCACAGCAAACAGTGAAGTTGGCCGTTCCCCTCGCGATTGCGCCCATAGAGCAGGTTTTGTTAGCATATTGTACTTATTGGCTTTCTTTGACTTAATCGCCAGCTTCGCATTCCTCATCGCAGGCCTGATCCTTTTGTAGTCTGACAACAGATAATCATTGAGCAGACCACGTTGCCTCAGAAGCAAACACGTCTCGAAGGCAGCCGATTGCTTAGCGAGTAATTTTTGCGAAGCAGGTTTGCCGCAAGTGCCCCTGACCAACGACTTTCCGGGAAGGATAACTTCACAGACGAATCCGTCAGGAGTGCGACTCGTGAAGTAATGTACCTGAGTTGCCGTTTCGCCCTTGTACTGCAAGGAGCTGGCATAGTTAGCGAGGACGGCGATTGCGGAATTGAATGTAAGCTTTGCACCGGTAGCTGGAATTGTGACCGTTTTGCGTTTGAATTCCTTCACCATCAGACCATTTAGAACTTGTTCAGTGTTGATATGTCGATCGGAAGGAAGAGAAGAACAGAACCTGCGAGCAATCTCTTCGTTTCGGTAAACTTCTTGGATAGCGCCTTCTTGTTCCTGGTTCCCGGCTTCAACCATTTGAGCGAAAACAGAGTTCTTATGTCGCGCTCGTCCTCTGCTTTGGATATACTGAATGACAGTCGAGTACAAGTCGAACCGTACGACAAGATTGCAGTCAGGAACATCGAGGCCCTCCTCGGCTATCGAGGTCGCAAAGAGACAATTTGTGTCTCCCTTTCTGAACCTTACCAGAGCCATGAACTGCTCGCGTGAAGTGGCATTCAGCTGTATCGGATCATGAGTTCTATGGCCAATCAAAGCATCTGGGCGTAAGTAATTAGGACCAATGCGTTTGAACAAGTCACTCAAGATCTGCGCCGTGTATCGAGTTTTCACAAAGATGATTGCCTTGGTATCAGTAGGTCTCGAGAAGCGATCAGTCAACCGCTCAAGCAGAAGGCGGACTTTCGAGCTCAACGCGTCCGGCTGGGTAGGATACCCAAACTCATGAGCTCTCACAATTTCTCCGGCTTCCCGAACTTTTTGAGCTTCCTCCGCGCTAATCTCCTTAGGTGCTCTTGCTCCTTCACGATGATACGCACTGGGCGTCTTGCCCGCTCGACCTTCGAGTTTAGGAAGAACGTCTTCATTCAGTCCGTAGAGAAAGATCAGGTCTGCGCACCATTGCCCGAGGATGGAATTGGCTTCGAGAGCCGCGTTGAAAAGTGGTCTCAGAACAGGTACACTTCCATAGTCGGCCTTCAATCGTGAGTAGAGCGGTGTCACGACAGGTTTCTTGAGTTTGTCGAATCGCCAAATCTCCTCGGTAGGTTTAGCTACACTCTGCCTGAGAAGATCGAGGTTTGAAGTGGTCGCTATTCGACTATCAAGCAGCGCTTCGAGGGACTCTGCAGCCTTTATGACGTCCACTTTAGCATCAACAGGCGAGGCTGTCATGCCGAATATCTTGGGTCTCAACGTAGGAATAGTAGGCAAGTAAAAATCCTTGATGATTCTGGCATATGGATGGTCCTTTTTCGCGTGATGAGCTTCGTCAAAGATGAGCAAGTTGATTTGCTGGATGGAGATGAAGGAGTGTAGGAGACACTGGTAGAGTACTTCCGCAGTACAGACGATGACCATGTTGCTTTTGAAATGCTTGTCCCAAATCTCCTTATTCCAGAGATCAGTACCCATAGCACCACAGAACTTGTCTACTCTCTGATTGATGTTGGCTTGCAGGACAGCTGCCTGTTGATACACAAGAGTGACACTGTCGACCAAGAAGAAGGAGATTCTATGAGGTTTCTCCATGACCCGATTCTCGAGTTCCTTTGATATGACATGCTTCAACAGCAGCACGGCAATCAGTGTTTTGCCCGAACCTGCAGCAGTATGATTAGTTTCTTGTCTTTACAGCTAATACAGCTTCGCAAATCACTATATAAATCCAGAGACGACTCCTTACCTGTATCCAGCACAGCGATAATATTGTCTGCCTTGGCCCTTTCAAACAATTCGATTTGGTACTCTCTGGGGTCATTGATGGAAGTAGCGAACTCATGCTTCTCCAATAACTTGGCCATGGACAATTTATAGTCATCTGTACTTTGAACAGCTTCCCGTATTTCATCTTCCGTCAAAGCAGCTGCTCTCTGAGCGGCACTAATTGACACGGTCAGCTAAGTATTGTTAAGAATTAATGATGTTCATCAGACATACAGCTCTTGTATTACAACATTCTGCTTTCTTCTCTCCAACTCTAGGGCAATTTTTTCAGAGAAAGGCTCAGCCTTGTCATCCGAAGACGAGCCATCATAATCATCCTCCTCATCTTCATCTTCGTCATCGTCATTGTCATCGTTGCCGGTGTCATTGCCGTCTTCATCGTCGTGTTCCTCTCCAATGGCATTTTTGTTAGACTCGGTAGAAGGTACTGAACGTATCTGTCCTTCAGCTTCGACAGAAGTAGGGCTACCATCTGAGAAGCATATTAGATCGCCAACTTCCCCCATATTGATGTTATTTTCGAACAAATCTCAACTCAACGAATGACGCAAGATGAAGAGATATCCGCAAAGAAAGAAATAGAACTGCTATTTCAACCTCTATTCCAAGAAAAACAAAGAAATTTCCCAGATTTCGAAAGGATGATATAACAACAATCCCTCTCCTTCACGGCACCAATCGGGACGACTGCTATATGGACAAACGAGACAAGAACAAAAGGGGACCATCCCCAGTTCATTCAGCAATCACTTCCAAAAAGCCGCTGAGCGGTACGTGAGCTAGGTTCGTCTAGATGTCATGGATTGAAAAGGACGGACGGGTGCATGCATGTATAGTTCGAAAAGCTCTCCATATCACGCATATTACAACCGTAGAAGCGTTCCCACCCACCATCACAAACAACAAAAGAAAAAAGGAAAAAAAGACAGAAGAAGGGAAGAAACAGTGCGACTGCAGATTGGCAAGTTCTCAATTGTCAAAGATGGGTCTCTTTCAATTGCGATGATACATATTCAAACTGGGATTGAGATATTCCGTTAAATGGCCTATTTCTTGTTTTACATACTACTTACTTACTGCGTACCATTGAGTTATGAGCTTTTGCGCGTTCCTGTCGCGTTCCGAGGGACGTTCAGGTCCTGACGTGACATGACGTGACGTGACGTGAGCTGGTCTGGCCTGGGAGGGCCCGGCGTGGCGTGGTGAGTGGCGGGACAAGAGAGAGAGATAGAGAGAGAGAGAGACTAGATATGGCAGACCAGGCCTGAGCAATTAGTCGTAGCAGAGAAGGGAAAGGGAATATCAAGCAAGGGGAAGTTACTGTGATCGACGGCTGCAGGTAGCTCAGCTGCAACGATTCGCTGACAGGAAAGAGAGAGAGAAAAAGAAAAGAAAAGAGTTGAAAATGGAAGGCGAAGAAGAGCAATCTCAAACGCTGCGCTCCTTGTTCCAATCCGCGCTATCACTCAAGGAAGAGCTCTCATCAGCTACGGCAGACGGTACAAGCGACGCATATCGAGATCGGCTTCGCGATGCGATCAGCAAGCTGGAAGAATGTCAGAGGAGAATTGCGCAGCTCTCGCTGTTTAGCTCGAATGAGTCCGTTGAGGATATCACTACGAATGATCTACCGTACGTGGAGCTGGACTACTCACGTCATTTGAATGATCTGATCTGAATTGACACGGGGATTGGGTGATGATTCTTCAGGTTCTTGACCGTTGAATATCATCTAGCCGAATTGCTGCAACGGTCGTATGGGGAGGATAGATTGAAGAGTTTAAGAAGGACGTTGGAGATTTATGAAGCATTCCTCTCGAGATTAGATGACTATGATCTTCTTTCGACAAGCAATCAACAGCTCTACGCGCAATACGTTGAGAAACCTCAATTTTTCAGCCTAGCACCCTCAAGTAATCCAGCGGTCCGACGAGAGACGAAGATTGCCCGGTTCCGCGAAGAGAAGCAGTTGAAGGACAAACTAGATTATTACCGGCAGAACGCCAGCTCCATACAAGCAGACGATGAGACTGTTAGGAAGCTATACCTTGCCGAAATCAGACTGTTCACGCATCAGACGTTTCAGACACTGGATATGATTGCGCAAGAAGTTGAAATGTTGGCGGTGATCGCCGCCAATCCACCACCGCCGCCGGTACCACAATCATCACGAAACGATGCAGCAGATGCCCGCAAGCCTGGGCTCGTGCCTCCCAACCAGAGATACTCTGATCGGTTAGATCTGGGACTAAAGGAACGCCGCAACAACGGTCCTCTCCTTAGCAAAACTGGTGTCCCGTTACGCAACTTCACCCTGACGAATCAGAGGAGTGAGTTGCAGAGGGGAGTTTTCAGATCAGGACACAACCTACCGACTATGACTATAGATGAGTATTTGGAGGAAGAGAGGAGAAGGGGTAATATAATTGAAGGTGGTGGGGAAGCTAGTGGGAGGCCGAAGGAGGTTGACGAGGATGATATGGAGGAAGCTGATAAGGAGACATATAAGGCTAGGGAATGGGATGAATTTAAGGAGGCTAATCCCAAGGGGTCCGGAAATACTTTGAATAGGGGGTAATAACAAGAACGAAGGGGAGGAAGAATGTTATCTGGGAGGGTATTATCAAGTATCATGGTTTCTCTCTTTTAATATTATGGCATCAAGGAGTCATGATATGATTATAGAAGCGAGTATTTACAATGCAACCATCATGTCGATCAGATTAGAATTACCAAGGCTTCTTGCTTTGAGCAATCTCCTCCAAAATCTTACCTGCTCCCTTTTTTCTCAATTCCTCAGCAACCTCATATCCAAACTTCTCAGCATCAGCATTCGACGTGACAAGTTTATCCATTTCAACCTCAACAGCCTTTTTTCCATCAACGCTGCAGACAATACTGCGCATTCTCAGAACCTCACTAACCGCAGCCGCTCCATCCTTGATCCACTCCGTCTCAACACCCAATGGGGCACTACACCCGCCTTCAATAGTCCGCAACAAACTGCGTTCAGCGAGTGAAGCAAAGGTAGACCTTTTATCACCAACACGTTCAAACATTTCCATTAGGTGCAAGTCACCTTTTCTGATCTCAATACCCAAACAACCCTGTCCTACAGCATGATACATCTTTCCATTCGTGGAATCCAAGAACTGGGTAATGCGATGACCATTCCCTGTCCTTAGCAAACCCGCAGCAGCTATTATTATAGCAGTAAATGGCAGCTCTTCACTGTCACATTTGTTTAGTCTTGTCTCGATGTTCCCGCGAACATTCTCAACTTTGAGATGTGGATAGTGTCGTGCTAGTAGAGCAGTGCGTCGGACTGAAGAGGTGCCGACTACAGAACCTGCTGGGAGGTCATCGAGGGAAGTGTAAGGAAGACCTCGTTTCACGACCAGGACATCGCGAGGGTCTTCACGAGATGGAGAGGTTGCTAGAGCACAAGAGTCTGGAATAAAAGTTGGAACGTCTAAAGGAAGATGATATAAGAAGATTAGAAGTTTTGGACGAACAATAACACTGATGAGTGCAAGAAGTCATAACTCGAATCAAATCTCTCACCCTTTAATGAATGAACGACGAAATCAACATCACCATCGCACAGCAATTGCTCAAATTCTTCAGTCCATAGATTCTTCCCACCGAACTGTGAGAGAGGAGTGACTTTATTTCTATCACCAGCAGTGTCACGACTATCAATAGAGAAGGTATAGGTAGGAAAGTGTTTCTGCAGGAGATCAACGACGAGATCTACTTGGACGAGGGCTAGTTTTGATTTCCTAGTACCGATCAAGAAGGATGACCTAGGAGAAGTCGAGAAAGAAGACATTGAAGAATAATAAAAATGATACAATAATAATCTGATGATGATGATGCTGTGTAATCCCTTCAATTGACCATATCTTGTTCATCCTGGTGGAATTTCTTAACTCTTGTTTCTTCGGATTATTTATTTTTTTTTCTCCGCGTTCACCTCCGCGGAGTTTCTCTTCGGCAATGGATGAACGAGAAATGGACAGGAGAAATTGAGGAGGAAGAGATGAGAAGGTGAGAAGGGGGGAAGAAGATGATGAAGAAGGAGATGATGATGATGATGGTGATGATGATTATGATGATGATTAAGAGAATGTTGCTTCTTTCTTCTTCTCATTATATCCCTGCTCTGCTCTCAATCTCCCTCTCTCTCATACCTACCTCGGCAATAGCTGTCTCATCCTCCGTTGACAAGAGTTGGGCGTACTTGATTGTGTGATTCTATTGCGATCCAAATGTGATAAGTATAATTCTTCACTTCCTCTCTTATTCCAGTATTTTCTGTTTTCTGTGATGGAAAGAAGAGAAGAAAAGTTAGTAAAAGGAGAGGAGAGCAGAGCAGAGGTGAGGAAAGAAAAGAATAGCAGAGAAATCATTCAGTACTGACAGCCGTTGATGAGTTCGAGAGGCGTTGTCAAAGGACAGGTCAAAAGCAAGTGCCACTTACACGTATATAAGAGCATTGATGACAGGTTGTAACGCACATTATTGAGACTTACTCTGTGCTCATAACAATATCGTCATCATCAAATTGATGGTTATTCCCATATATCGCATCTATCGTCTTCTGATCTACAGTTACTCGTCACCATCATCATCATCATCATCATCATCATCATGGCAAGAGTCTCTAGACTCCCCATCATCCCTCTCCTCCATGGCACTGTCCTTCTTCCAGGCGTCACTCTTCGCATCCCTCTCCAAAACAGAACCGACATCCCAATCCTGCTCACCTCCCTCTCCAGCCGTCCAAGTTCGCGTTCTACCACTCCTGATGTCATCCTCGGTTGCGTCCCGGAAGCTTCTCCCCTGCTGAGCCTTGACGGTCAGCAGTTGTTGGATGATACCGCTGCCAACACTAGTCAATCCAATCTACTCGACCTTGACCGTGAAGAAGAAGGCTCATCGCCTCCTCTTATTGATAAAGAGGAGTTATTCCGTTATGGCACTGTTGCAAGAGTCATCGGTGTTCAAGGACGACCCAACTCTGAGCCATATCTGCTCCTTGAGGGCTCGAGACGCTTTGCTGTGAGGAAGGTTGTTAGAGAAACGCCATATTTTGAAGCTGAGGTCATCCTTCATGAGGATCATGGTGAGTCCCTTCTTCCCATTACCTTTGCCAGTACTGCCATATACTAACATTACTCATGAGCAGCCGTTGCAACATCTGATCCTAATATTTCACAACTCTTTGACCGGCTCAAAATGCTCTCTCGTGAACTTCTCACTCTTCTCCGTCTAACTTCCCTCATCACAAGCATGAATGGTCCCATCCCTCCATCCCTCGTTCGGAGGTTCGAAATTTTCATTGCGAAGAAAAGTGTCAATCAAGCCGGTCAATTAGCCGACTTCATGGCAGATGTCGTCGAAGCTTCTTACGAAGAGAAACTCCAAGTTCTCGCTTCTTTCAACTTACAAGACAGGCTTGAAAGGGTCATTGAGCTCTTATCTCGTCAAGTCATCGGTTTTAAAAACAATATCAAACTCGCCAGTGTCACTACAACCAACTTGCCTTCGGGCGTGCCCATAGATATGAATAATCCCTCTGACCCAAGACAGAGATCAACAAACTCTCCACAACGACGACTTTCCCCTAGTGACTTTAGAGGTCTACCTGCTCCCCCTGGATTCCCGGGCTTTGATGGACCTCGTGATTTCGACGATGATAAAATACCTAATGATATCGATGAATTGCAACATAAACTCCACGATGCCCATTTGACCCCCGAAGCACAAAAGGTCGCTGATCGTGAACTGAGACGGCTGAAGAAGATGAATCCTGCTAATGCCGATTACGGTGTTACGAAGACTTTTCTCGAGAATATTGCCGAGATCCCCTGGCTAAGAGTCACTGAGAATCAGTTTGGTCCCGAGACTCTGAATAGGGCGAGGAAGCAACTTGACGATGATCATTACGGCTTGGAAGGG
>JAGYHZ010000294.1:0-12624 GCA_024244195.1 Ascosphaera aggregata | reverse complement strand
ATATAAGGTCTCACTGAGATGGCCGACATGTATCTAGAGACATGAATAAAAACAGGTCCTAAAGTAATAATCCATCACATCCTTTATGTGTGCGAATCCGAATTACCGAACCTTGGTCTGATTACACGTGACGTTGGTAATGATTATATGATTAGCCACGTGACGAGGAGTGGTCTTTGGACCACAATACTAACGAATACCCTGCGGCAGCCGAGGCTACTGCGTCAAGCGGTAAGCTATACGCGCGCGTTTACTGTGGCCAATCAAATGTTCGAGTTGATAATGCTGACGAAGGTCATAGCAGAAGCGCGGTAATTTATTGTTCACTACGCTGTAATGTTTCTGTATTAACGACCATCCTTCGACCTGTTTTACATATGTATTGATATTACCGAATAAATTACGTAGATACCTCTACCCCCTCCCCCCTTTAATCATGACATCTATCTGCATGCGCTCAATGCAAGCGCTGAACGCAGCAGCGACAGCAACAGCAAACAGCCACCATTACCACCAGCACCAGCACCAGCAGGGGACATTAAAAGTAACAACAGTTGGTATTAAACCATTATAAGGTCCAACTACCAGGCACATCATCAGCATCGTCATCGAGATCAGGGATGAGGCTTTGTTCGCCTGACTTGAGTTCACAGCTATATCGCCTTTCCTTGTATATTGGCTGATTATGCGGAGTTGTTGATTATCACCGTGAACTGACTTGGGTACGAAGAAGAACAGCCGGCTTCCTACTCTACCTCGCTCACCATATCATCTTGATTGCTTAGTCGCTTTCAGCTGTTACTGGAACTTCTCAATTAGCTGGAACTTTTCGCTAATTGGATGCAAGCAGCCACTTACATTATTTCCACTCGAGCCTTACGGCGCGAGCCATTAATTGAGTTTCTTGACTAGGGAAGGTCTTCGGATCTCGTGCTGGCGCTGTGGCTGCCATATCAACTCGTTCGCTTTTCTTGGGCTGTCAGCTGCGTTCGCATCGCGTTGCTAGAGCGTCACTCCCAAATGCTTTCTTGGTAACGGAGCTTACTGCGCATTGTTTGCATTGGCACCACCTGTGTCGCACTGGTACAAATCGCATAACGGTCTCCTTCTCTCACAATGACACCCGTCGTCAATTCACTACATGATGTGCCACTAGAAAATTTGATCCTTTATCACGCTACAGACCCTGTGCTCTCTTCGGTATTAGTCTTTTATGGACCCGTCGTCACTGCAAATTCAACCGTCAGCAGTTCGCGAATACAAGCATATATTCTATCGCCATGTGGGGTCAGGAGCTATCCCCGAATTACGGTTTCGCCTACGGCCCCAATCTACGCTCCCGTCCATTATCTTCCCAGAGACCGGCAAGGGGACCCAGAGCGCAGAGGCCTGGCTGTCTGTCTATACAAATACTTCAACGAGTTACGCGCACCGGTCAAACATGAAGTAGTTCTCCTCGCTAAAGGCGGAAACCATCACCTTCCCCGACCGATTAAAGCCTTTGAAGAAGCCCATGCTGCAGAGCTTGCGAATAAGATGACAGTTATTGAGGATTCGACGGAGATAGTACGTGGTGTAAAGGCAGTATTCAGGGAAAGAATCGTCCCATGGGTCGATGCCCACCTTGTCCTTCCACCTCAGTCTATAACACTGCCCGACGACTCGAGGGATACTGCAGGCTCCGAGGATTACCTCGCTCTGAGATACGGAGAGTATGCCGGCTTCATCTCCAGTCTAGGAGATCCAATATTTCTGCCGACATCTCGTCTAAGAAGAGCTCCTTCTACGCCTAAGAATTCCAACAAGTCGAAGCTTTTCAAAACAAGCCAAAAGGAGGCATTGCGTCTAGCTATGTGCGAAGTTGTGGATACAGAAGAAAGATATATCGGGAAACTCTACGAACTCAATGGGATCATTCACGACTTCAAATGCCAAGCTGCGGCTCGTCCTGAAGATTGCGCAAGCCCCGACGAAGGGGCACTGATGCAACTATTTCCTCATTGTCTGGACGATATCCTTGCAGTAAATATGAGATTTCTCGAAGATGTTCGACATGTGCTGGAAGTTACAGAGAAGGATGCGCTTGACGATATATCCTCTGATACAAGAATAGATTCTCCAACCTACAGGAAAGGAGCATCTGGAAAGCGTGTTGATGCAATGGGAATTATACCTTTCGCCAGGGCACTGCTGACCTGGTTTCCCAAGTTCTCTGCACCTTACGAGGAATACATGCATTCACATCAAGACTTTAATCAGCTGCTCAACATCTTCATCTCCGATCCGAATTCCAGCTTCTCTAAAAAGGTACTCGAAACGGGGGAAAAGAAAATGCGTTCTTTACTCATGGAGCCTGTGCAGAGGTTACCGCGATACAGTTTGCTCATCGACGCAATGACCAATGCGCTTCCGAACATGCATCCAGCATTGAGAACATTGTTGAAGGCCAGGGATGTGATTACTGACATCTGTTCTCTTGACTCCGAAATCTCACTAGACAATAAACAAAAACTCAGACGTCTGAAGAGCATTGTCCCAGCATTTCCCCCCGATATGCTTCCGCACGGACGGTTGATATCGGCAATTGACGTCTACGACTTATTGCCCCCTTTTCGGCCTGCTTCCCCCGAGGACAAGACTAGCATCTTACTTCTCTATGCGGACAAGCTGGTGGTGCTTGCTAGATCCGATGGTACAGAAATGAAAGCGCGCAGTTTGTTGGCCTACCTGGATAAACAAAATCCAACTGAGCAGGAAAGTGAACGGCCATCAGACGTCCTAAATTACTCTTATACTCTCCCAGTACACGGTTTACAATATTCACAATCTACGGACGGCCGCCTCGTTTTCATAACGTTGCCTGAGCTTACAACCCGAGCGTTCGAGTTAGCGACGGCGTATGCAGGGAAGGCCAAGAAATTTATCGAAGACCTGACGAAGGCGAGAATTGAGGATCAATTCCCTGAAACTTTGCGTGAGAATGGAAAATGGTCCCTTCATGATATTAGGAGTGCAGATAACAAGCTCGGCTGTCTCCTCTCTCTATTTGAGGAAGATCCAATGTTGCAAGAGAAACCGTCTTCAATCCGAATCATATTCGAAGGTACTAGTCCGATTGAGCGATACCCGGAGATTGACATTTCTGGTGTCGTAACTCCTACCGATCGGGGACAATATAAGCTCGAGATGACATCCATCACCGGGCAAACGTCGACCGACATTCTCGCTCCCAATGAGCTAGCTGCCACATTAGCTAATCGACGTGAGTTTTGTCTCTCAGAATCTAGAATGCCAATCACTCTCCCCCGCTGACGAGTTTAGTACAAACTTATACGAACTCGCTATGCCAACTCGATAGCCCCCGGCTGGCAAGTTCACTTGTGCACACTAATTTTTCGATCTTACGCGCCCTCACTAAGCATCTCCTTGAACCACCCAAATCCCTTAAGCGTCCGAAGTCGCCGTCTAAACTTCTCTCCGGAATCTGGAATGGCGGCACTTCAAAAGACCAAGCGAGTGAACCGAAATCTTCTGCAGCCGAAAAGATTGGTGTAATTGGTGCTACCGATACTTCATCCAAATCGCCTGGCCATACCCCTCAGATGAGTACGTCGAGGTCCACGACGCCCAATCCTTTTCTGAAAGCCAACGCATCGTTCAGCTCTTTGTCAAAATTTAGACCGGATAACCAGCACGATCCCTACCGGGGGTTAGAGCAGACGTTCACTGCCTATATCATTTGTCTTCGATCACGAAAAGGAAACATTATCGGAAGAATCTTACTTAACCGATCGCAGGCCGATTCCGGGGAAGTCAATGAGCTTTGCAATCTTCTTATAGAAGACGCGAGCAGGATACAGATGGCTGCTGAAGCGCCTGTCGACGTACTATTTGCATCATTTGAGACTTTCATGGCCTTTTTTTGGAACGAGTCTGTTGGGCCGATCATGTCTGGAGAAGCATTAAAAGATTTACTGACGAAGTTTGACACGATGTTTCCTGGGCATTTTGAAAAGTACTTCCACCGATTCCTCAGAGAACTTCTACCTTTGAACCGAAGGGCGTTGGCTGCCATGGTCCGATTACTCGCCGAGTTGCTCGATGCCTCCGGAAACGACGGGGATCGTGGAGTTTTGACTGCTACTTTTGCAGAGGTGCTAGCCCAGGATTGCGATGCTCAAAGGTGTATACCTTTGCTCGACCGCTTTGTTGAGGATTACGATAATCTATTCGACAGTGTAGGTACGGTAGCTCCGTTTGAAGGCCCCTACACCCCCGAATTATCTTGTGTTCCCGGGCATAGGCCTGCAGGCTCGGTTGGATCAAACAGCTCTACCTTTCGTAAGAGGTTTGGTTTTGGACATAGTAAGGATTCCGCAAAGGCGGATCCTGATGCCAAGGAGGTTAAGGAAATCAAAGACAAGGAAAGGAAGGAATTCAGGGAGATCAAAGAAGGCAAAGTCAGCTCCATAATCCGATCTCTGAGCAAGGGCAAAGGCCTAAAGGATGACGAACATGGCCTTCTATCTAAATCATCATTCTCGTCAAAGTCATCACTGTTTCGATCGAAGTCGACCAACACAGATACACCTGACCCTCGTCTCGGCAATCTTCTGAAACCTCATTCAAAAGATCGGACGCCTGTCCAAAATGTATTCGTGCCGCCCTCCCCGGGTGAACCATATGCTCGCCCACATAGCTCACATGCAAACCTTGCCCTAGATTCTATTGGAGAGGAGCCTTCGTCCAATACAACTAAATTAGCGGGAAAGATCAAGAAGAAGCGCAGGAGCTCGCTGTCAGACTTGACTCCGATACCATCTCAGTCTCCTGTGGCTCCCGACTTGACGATGTTCGATGAGCAGGTAGGTGCTCCTGCTAATCCTGCCGGAAGTCGCAGGAGTATTGCTGGACCGTCTCTTGCTTCATTGTATTCGCGAACGAACTACGAAATTAGCAGTCTCGATCGGTCGTCAGCGGTTCCATCACGTCTGCAGAGACCACTCAGTGTGCGGGAGCTAGGTTCGCCGTCCAAAAGTTTCATCCCAACCCATCAGCGATCGAATTCAAAGAAAGAGAATATCCCGCTATCTCCATCAAGGTCTATGGGACGCACGAGTGCTATTCCTCCCTTGAGCCCTCGGAAGCGGTCAGATGTCAAGTCGTCCATTCCTACACTCAGTCCCCGCACCACACCAGATCCCCTTAAGTGGACGCCGAAGGACTTTTCGGCGCCGCCTTCTCCGACAAGACCACTGAGATTGCGGATGCAAAATCCCCAAAAGGTATGACTTTCAATCAGTCAATCACACGCTTGGCAGGCGTCGTAATGGGATGCTAACATGAAATAGCTGCGTGAACGCCTCCAGACAGACAGAAATGTACTTGACGCAGCGGAGGCAAGCATTCAAGAGGAACTCATGTCCTTGACAGACGACATCAGAGCAAGCTCACCTACAAGAACGCGATCCAAGCCAGGACCTTCGACGCCAGGCTTGACGCAGTCCAATTCCTTACTCAGTCGAGTCCGTGGTCTTGAGGCCAAATTATCAGCCATGACGGCAGATTTTCAGGCACGAGCAAATCGTCTTGAGAAAGACTTTCAGATGTCCCTGCTGGTAAGCGAAAAACGATCGAAGCAGTTGGACGCTCTTTACCGAGAAGCGAGTGCTGAAAACAGTGCGCTGTATGAACGATTCAATGGAGAATTGAACAAGATAGCTTCTGAGATGAAGCTTGGGAAAGGAGAGCGGGCGTTGCAGGCCCAATTGCAAAGCACGGTTGAAGAACTTGAAAGAACGCGGAAAGAGAATATGAGATTGAAGCGGGAGATTGGAGGGCTGAGAGCCCAACAAAGTGGGTTCGTTGGTGGTCGTGAAAATGACGTGCCGCCGGGAGCGCAGAAGAATGCGGATTACGGCTACTGAGATCGATTAACACGACTTGATGACAGCAATAGATACCATGCATTTGAGGAGATTGCGTATTTTCTCGATTTCTATTTGTCTTTGTTCAGAAGGGCACTTTGCTCGCATATTCATTGGGTGGATTATATTGTGTCGATTGTTGGACCGATTGATGTGAACAAATTCTGTTGTTTTTCTTTTTTTCTATTGATGCATATACACATATGTACAAGGCTAATGTACGGGTAAATTGAATGCAAAAAAGGGGTAATGGAGGTTCGTGGCTCTTTGAAACACCTATGGCAAGCATATTCCTTCCCGACGTACTTAACGCTAACGATTTAGTCCTGCGAACCAAGGATGCTGTCACCTTCAAGAGGCAAGGGCTGGATGCTGAATCATAACTGCCATGGCAACAAAGCTCTTCAATAAGGGGATTCATTGCGCCGAGATGGGAACCCTTTTCAATCCAAGGTTTGCAGACTCAATGGAAGCCAGGCAACTCGTAAAACGCAGAATCTATGTGCTTATACTGAACCTCCCACTTGACCTTCCAAAATGTTTTATTTGGCACTTCTTTCGACTGTTCAACATCGTGATGCTCGAACAAGCATGTATTTCGCAGCTCCTTTTTGAACGAAGCAAGTCCGAGATGATGAACTCGCTGCTGTCTGTCGGTATGGCTGATCACCGGTAGTGTGAACCGTACTTTACCAGGAGCACGGAATTTCAAGGTGCTTGTCAGAAATTGATAGCTGAGTACCCCATCATCGTTCTGATATTTCTGATCCCTTTCTTCCGAGAGTAGACGCCGGAGACTGACGAGATCTACCTCCTCTAACGGTCGGACTTGTAAGTCCAGATCATGCCCCGGTAAAGGCACAATGGTTCTATATCCCGTAATCTCACTCTCTCCCACCCTCGCGGCCTGAAATCGTACCCAGTACCTACTATCCCACAACTGCCAATCAGTCCATTTGTACTCAGACGCCTTGCGCGGTATCTTAATCCGAACATTAGTCACCGGTTTGGGCGTCGTACCCTTGAAAGGTTGTCGCGTAAGAAGCCAATTATTAGAACCTAGTTTCCCAATCTGCGCCGTCTCGAATTTAATCCCGCCCAACGTGAAAGGACTCCGTCCAAAAAGGATGCCGCCCTTGATGGTTCTGATGGGCCAGAATACCTTTTTAGCGGCGTGGCCAGCTTTTTCAAGCGAGGCGGATCTTCGTGGAGTCGGAGCAACGACGTCAAGGAGATTGCGCAGGGCTATAGCCTGGGCGTATTGATTATCCCTGATCTCATTCTCAATAGGTGTTGATCGTTCTCTGGGTTTTGTCAGGTCCGGAAATCCAACCATCAGCGTACCGACGTTGGCATCGAATTTGAAGATTGTGAAGGTCTTGAAAAAGTCCTTGCTCTGCTTTTCGATATCAGTCGCTTTCGTCTTGCTCTTCCCGATTAGATTCAGTATTGAAGGTGCCTGTAATGCTCGAGGCAGAACATTCGACGCCAAAAGATGACGGACTGTATTGCGCGGTGTTAAAGTAGGATCGAAATTCGTGTTATCATTGACGAATGGAATATTGTTGCTCTTGCAGGTCGCTACAAGACGAGATTTCGGGTAATTCAATAGCGGTCTGAACAGGCAAACCCCGCCATCCGCAACAGGCATAAAGTAATGCCAGTAGCCTTTATCAGAGTACACCAAGCGATTGCTTGCATGGTCTTTAGCTGTGCAAGAGGCCTGTTTCAAGGTAGTCCCACTTTCAGCAACGCCGTATATGCCGTGACATTCTGGGATAGGGGCTGCTTCTGGGATTCCTTGCAAACCGAGTCCACGATGACCTTGTGAAACTCGTAGTAATGCGGTTTCGAGGTTATCATCCTGGTGGTGGCCTAGCCACAGTGAATAGATTTTTTCACGTCTGCAGGCTTTGCCCAGAGCTTGATAGCGTAATATCCTTGCTTGGCTTTCAAAATTTGAGAGTTGCGAGGGAATGACACCACTTGGCCAGTCGAGTGTTATTATTCGCGGACACAGACCTGTACCGTATGGTGTTAGCTGATACGTAATGAGAGAGTGTCAGAGTAAAAGTATTGCGAGGGCAGCCTAGCCGATCTTCATACCAATATCAAGTAATCGTTCAGCAACTATATGAGCTTCATCACTGCTCCCCGGTCTTGCCTGGTGGTCGACGATGAATGGCTTAACCACAAGGTGAGGTATAATCTGCTTTGAGGATAATTGCCCAAATAAATATGCCAGTGCCATTGAATCAGCGCCACCGCTGACAGCCAAAGCTATATAAGAAAAAAAAAACAAGAATGAAAGTCAGTCAGCAATACAACTCGTGCGCTGGAAGAGCGATCGCAAACTTACCAACCTTGCGAGGGCTCTTAACACGATCCGACCCTCTCCATTGTCTCCATAGGTTCATAACGCGTTGATGGAAGTCATGATATGATATTGGAAGTAGAGACTTGTCTGCAGACGGTGCGACTTCCAAAGCAGTTTGGAGTAAGCTGCTAATCTTCGACATTTCGCAAGCCGATTGATTGACAGTGACGCATTGCCAATTTGAGAAGAAGAGGAAGAAGAAGACTCAATCAGCTGGAATGCCTTGTCAGTCTTTGCCTCTTCTCAATCAATCATTAAATTGATAGTTGTGCTGCAGCAGGGTTTGCTGGGCGTTGATAGCCTCGTTACTTGGAGAGATACTAAAGCAACCAAAGCACGTACCACGTCCAAATCGCGAAATTCATGGAGTGATAACTGGAGAGGGTGAGAAGATTGCGATGCGATGCGATGCGAAGGTTCATATCAATGTCAAGGTGGGACGCGCATTCTTATACTACGTAATACGTACATTCAGGATATCTCAATATGATCAGAAGGAGAACCTCTCAGGTGCTCATCTCCTTTGACGCAGACATCTGCCGGGATAGCGCATACTACGTACTATTGTGAACATAACTTGAGATATCGATCTTCACATCTTCTGGTGAACAACATGTTTTCTCGGATTGAATTGACTTTGATTCTGCCGTCTGATTGGATGCTACGTTCACTTAAGGTGTGAGTGAACCGCACAACACGATGAAGGAATCTAAAGCATGGGGGGCTCGTCATTCTAGAATCATTACCTGTGATGTGTAAGGAGAAGGAAGAGTACAGCGTCAGGTAATTGCGATACTCGTGTTTAGAAAAGCATCGTTAAGATCATACTCTCACATTCAATATGGTCCCTAGACACTTGACCGGCCCAACCGACGTGGGTATCAACCTCGACAAAGGCAGTGAAGAGTACTTCAAATGGTTCATCGCCTGCCTCTTGTTCGGTAAACCCGTCCAACAACCTATCGCCGTTGCAGCCTACAAGACATTATCGAAACACGACCTCCTCTCTCCAGATGCATTCATTGACGCGGGTTGGGACAGACTCGTGGAGGTGTTAGACGAAGCGCACTATGCGAGATATGACCACGATACCTCCTGGAAGCTGTTAGGTATTTCAGAGAAGTTGAAGGATGAGTACGGGTCATTTGATGGACTGATGAAGTCGAGTGAAGGGAGTATTGCAGAGTTTGGAGAGAAGTTGAGGGAATTCAAGGGAGTTGGACCAAAGGTATTAGAAATTTTCATGAGGGAAGCTGAGCCGAGATTGAAAAAGCAAGGATGGGAGGATGATCTGAAGCAGGAGGAGTGATGCGATTACTTGATGACGATGATGATGATGTAAACAGGAAAGGAATATAAGATGATAAAAAGATGTAAATATCTTCCTTTTTTTTTTTACCATCTCGGCATGCCGAACTGCGCGTGGAGATCCACCTCGTCATTTCATCCCACCGTTGAATTGTTGGGTTGGAATTTGTATGCGACGTCAAGACAGAAATACGAATAAGGGAAATGGAAACAAAAGAAAAAAAGGAAAAAAGGGAACGACAGAATCGGTGTCTGAATAGTCATCGGCTTACCATCATATGAATCCAGACTGCCCGTGCTCTGCCTTTTTGTGTCAATATACCATGACTACCTTGAAAATAACCTCTTCGGCGCATCAGCCTTCTGAGGCCGATTTATGGATACGTTCTCTTCTGGTACATAAGACAGCTGTTCTCATGCAGGAAAGAAAAGAAGATGGAAACAAGATAATTTCAAAAACCATCTTTTATTGCGAGAATACCAACCCTTGCTAATCCATTGTTCCATGTTGGAAAAAATGTTATCGTCTCTTACCAGTCCGGTGCAGTCGCCGGTCTTACCGTCGATATCTCTCTTTTCCCTCTAGACACCATCAAAACCCGTCTTCAGAAGAAATCCTCTACTACCTCATCATCTGCTCCTAAACCCGCCGCCGCTATCTCACAATCCTTTCAACGTACTGTTCGCTCAATCTATGCCGGTCTTCCATCCGTCCTCCTAGGCTCCGCCCCAGGCGCGGCGAGTTTCTTCATAACTTACGATGGAATCAAGCGAAAACTGCTTCCAGAGGATTCCGGAAGTGGAAGAAGAGGAGAAGAATCCTCGATATCATGGCAGAGGAAATTCTACGTTCACTCACTCGCTTCTTCAATGGGTGAGGTTGCCGCGTGCGCGATTCGCGTGCCGACGGAGGTGATCAAACAGAGGGCTCAGGCTGGATTGTTTGGAGGTAGTTCATTAGCTGCTTTGAAGGATATTCTCTCGTTGAGGCAACCATTGCCACCAGCACCAGCATCAGCAGCAGCTGCAAAATTTGGAAAGCACGCTGGGAAGAGTGGTGGTATGATCAGCGTGCTCAGAGAACTCTATCGAGGTGCGGGCATCACCATCGCGAGAGAGATCCCTTTTACCATCCTGCAGTTCACCATGTGGGAAGGTATGAAATCCGCTTATGCCAATTCACAATGCGAGAAAAAACAGGCGCAAGAGGATGAAAAGTATATCATACCTGCCGGACCCAGTGCAGTTTTCGGCAGCATCGCGGGCTCAATCGCCGCCGCTTTAACCACCCCACTTGACGTCGTCAAGACGAGAGTCATGCTCGCTCGTAGAGACGGACATGATAAGATTAGGGTTGTCGAGGTGGTGAAGGATATAACTAAGGAGGAAGGGTTCTATGCGTTTTGGAAGGGGATTGGTCCTAGGGTTATGTGGATCGGTATTGGGGGTGCTGTGTTTTTGGGAAGTTATCAAAGCGTTTCGAATTTCATAGAGAGGAGACAGGAGGGAAGAAACAAGAGGGAGGATTCAATTTAGGAGATTTTTTGTTCTGAAAATAAAAATAAGGGCTGTATGATATTCAACTAGACTACATGTTACACTCCTTTGAATCGTTTCCTTCTCTCACGCCTTTTAGACTAGCAATTGAGATAGCATTCCTCTTTCCTGCTCCAGCGTGACAAGCAGAGTCAGCTTCTCCGGACGAACAGTACTCATGGTCTCAAATCGCAAACCCAGGCACGATAATCTGAAAAATTCATTAGCAATTAGCAACGAGCAACGAGCAATCAGCCGTCAGCCGTCACCCGCCAGCCATCAGCCATCAACCAGATGCAAGCCATGCTCTCAGTCAATGTGTATCTAGCAAGCTCACACTGATTAACAACCCATCGATAGTACAAAGGCGAAAGATAACTCGCCTCCAACTTCCCTTGCCCAACAATCCAACCGCAGTCCCTCTCCTTTCGCTAGATCCATCATACTTAAAAGTTCTTTTCCATCTTCTTCTTGGACTCAACCAAATCGCCACTGATACCTAACGCACTCTCTCCACAATCCCTTCACTTTGACCACAGTTTTACATTTTCCTCTCCATATCACAACTTCCACAATCTCCGCCATCATATATAATCCCCATATTCATAGTCTGTCTACCTGCTTGTCAGCCCCATAGTCGTAGTAATCGATGCATTCCCTGCTCTCTCCCTGGTACTGGCGGGGGAAGCAAATCAGAGGAACAAATCAGAGGTAAGAAGCCCTACTTAATTGGTCAGTAAGATATGGACTAGTCTAGTCCGTAAATGGAATAGCTTCATTAATAAGCGGCATATCCAGTTACGTAATTACCCGCGGCTGACTGTACCGGAGACGATTGCGGAGAAGAGGAGGAGGAGGAAAAGCCATACAAGGAGATTAAACAATTCAAATCGAAGAGAGAAAGGGACGGAGAGAGTGAGAGAGGAAGAAAAAGGCACGGGAAATTATAGATTAAGGAAGTAAAGTATGAGAAACAAGAGTCTGACCAGATCTGAAGCTATATAAATCAACTTGAGAAAAACGAGAGGAACAGGGAGAATCAGGAGATACGAACATTGGAAGGTTGGCTGCGGAGATCATCTGCACTTGGTTATACTTACACCGTACTACATCATCACTTACGATTTCTAATTACTCACCTTTACCATTACACAACACTACACTACACTACACTACATCACATCACACCACACCACTTACATACAGCAACAACCTCACATCACCTTATCGCATACCATCGCACGAATTACCCATACAATCACCCCATCACCATCACCATCACCATCATCCGCATTGCCTACGGTCAAACCAGCACTTCTTATCATTCATCTTCCTTCAATATACCAATACCGGATACGCTTCTCACTTGATTCTGCTTATTATTGCTTATGATCATTTCAATTGACATCCGGCCTGTTATCTTCATTTCTATACATCAGTCTTAGTTGGACGCCGTCTTGCTTTGTCCCCTCACAC
>JAGYHZ010000293.1:0-12641 GCA_024244195.1 Ascosphaera aggregata | reverse complement strand
CCTGATGAAGTACCCTCCTTCCGCTGACGGTGCAGAAGCAAACCACGAAGCCTTAATCTTCTTGACAACTTCGGAAGCATATAGTGGACCACTGTCGCAATTACAATGGTTGGAAAGAAACAGTTCGTGATCTTTGAGGTAGTTCAAGTCTGCGCAGATGGTCTCGGAAGGCTTGTATAGCCAGATGACAAACAATCGCGCATCACGCTTCAGTGGCTTTATATCTTGTACAACGGCGTACCAAAGCATATCCTCATCCTTTTTCCATTTCGTCTTCTCGTCCCTTGGAACCGCGACGACATCCCCTATGTTGATGCTATTGTAGCTGTTGCAGCCATATATCGATTCAACCTGTGGTGTTATGCCTTTCGGCATCAGGTCAAATCCCATGGCCTTGCAACGTGCATTACGAGCTTCGAGGACCTCGGCTCTTGGTTTCATTGCCCTGAGAAAGTGCTCCCATTCCATCTGGTGGAAACACTCCTTCACGTAGGGCGTGACTATCGTGTCCTTCACCTCTCGGGGCTGCTCTTTCATGACGAGGTTTGGTGACTGCAGGGGATTAATCTCGTGCCATAGCAAGTGATTTTCATAACTAAGCCCCGCATCGCTCTGCGCATCCATATCCAGAGCTTGCTTTTGGAGAAAATCGGCATGCGCTACAATCACATGTCGAAAATCAGCACTAGGGTGCTTATTGAGCCAGCACCTGAATGCCCCATCAGCTCCATGTGTGGAAATAAGCCATGACACGAAATCTGCTCTGAAATTCTCCAAACAGATGTTCTCATGATCGTACAGGTAGTCAAGCACATGCTTAGCCAGACCAGCAACCCACGCAAAAAGTTCGTGGTAAGACTTGTACTCCTTCGTGGGATGCTTCAATCTGTACCACAGGCCATTCTTCAGACGCTCATTCGCAGCGGACTGAATCCAGAGAGAGTCATCAACACTATGCTGCTCGAAGTTCTCATAACCGCCAATGGAGACAAGACTGAATGGTACATGCTCCAAATAATACGCTTCTTTCCCAATCTTGACCTGGCCGTCAAAATAGAAGGGCCCTCGTCCTACTTTGACGACAACCTGATCAAGGGAGACCATGCCATAACGCAATTCCGTTTCCGCATAGACCACGAATTGATCCAATTCAATTTCTCCATCTTCGAATGCATTTGGCTGTTCCAATTTCAACAAGTCAATCACTTGCCCCTCTCTTACAATGCTCTGAGGGCGGACGCCATATGCAGATTGTGGGTAGATTAGTGGTGGAGGAGATATATGGCTTAGTCGCGGTCCTTGCGAGGGGCTTGATTCTTCTTTGAAGTCGCGAACGCTGAGCTCTTCTGCCTTGACTTCTGAGACAACGTCCGTTTGCGATGCTTTTTCCCGGACTAATTTGGTGTCTAAATCCTGATTATCCAACAACAATTCATCCGCAGAATCGTTCAAAAGTAGATCAAGATCGTGCTGCATCGTGTAGTCCGGCATTGAGCAAGCAACAAACCTGCATTCGTAATATGCACACAGGCCGCTTGCCGTTAACACAGTGGTACTGTGATAATGCTTCAACAAGCTCTCAGTGATAGCAAGTAGGCGTGGCTCTAATTCAGTCGAGACTCAAATACCTATGGAGCGTTTGCCTGCTCTTTTTGAAATGTTTGACCAATCACTCTTTCACGCGTACGGACCAGCTGTCTGGACAGGCAGAGGGACCAACTCCTGGCGAAAAAAGGTTGGAATTGATGGCAAGCAGCAGGGTCTGCAATCTCAATCCGTATCGCTTCGCATGCAAATACAACAGGCATCTGCTGGCAGCGAGGAGCTGAGGAGGTGACGGAGAAGTTTTCGACTGGCTCCTGGCACGCTTAGCAGAATATGGGTTGAGTGGGTCGCGTTATTACCGTGTCAGACAACACACGGTACAGGAAGGAGAAGGATTGAGACAGAAGTTACGGTGGTTGCTGGCTACGGATGGAGTAGATGATTTAGTGGAAGCTACACACAGTTGAAGGAGAACAGGTTATGAGAAGATTGACGTTGACGTTGATTTGTTGAAGGCTACTCCGTCAGTACTATAAATTATGTAGTGATATAGAGAAGGTATCATGATGGGGGCTGCATGCATGCATCGTGCCAACAATCCGAATTAATGAGCGCAAAGAAAAAAGCATGAAGAAAGCTAATGGCGACGAGACAGAATAAAAGGTCAGCGCTTTGTATCACACTGCTCATTCTCGCAAGTTGCGCAAGAGAGGCACATAATCGGCGTCCAACTCCAAACCAGGTGTCGGCTCTGTGCGCATTGGCGTCTCCATCTCAAAATTACGAGACTCAATTGCGCCAGAATAATCCGAGATAGGTGTCACGTCATTATCGCCATTATGTGCATGGACTCCATGTGTCAAGACAGCAGGATCTGACTCAGGAGGTAGGTCCCCATTCAGCAGCAACTCCTGGGTATATATCTGTCGTCGCAGTTCGGAGAAATGATCTGCAGGGCTTGTCACGGTGCTGTCAGGCTCTTGGTGGAAAGAAGCGCGTTCCAAACCATCGACGTCATCGGTACTGGTAGTATTGTTGATAAGTTCGTCGATTAGGTTGGTCAGCGAACTGCCGTCAACTTGTCGTCCTTCCAAGTTCGACAAGCCAGCTGTACGAGGCCAGTACCCTAACTCATCTTCCTCGGGAATGACTATATCATCGGCATCGCGAACACGATTGCTCGATGGGGCGCTGCCTGTGTTCGTTGTAGTCGTCGCGGCTGACCGTGTGCCAGCATGTGCAGAGCTCGCGGCGCCACGAGCATTCGTACCGCTGTCAGCACCATCATTATTTGGCCTGGATATTCTGTTTGACGTGCGCGTACGGCGCCAACGATCATTCTGTGACGAAGTGCCAGTAGCGCCAGATCGCGTACCATCATATGAGGATCCTCGAAACGCATTTCCCGTATTATGGGACGAGGGTCGCGGAGTCTGAGATGCCCTGAGTTCTTGCTCAACGTAATGACGTAGCTTTACAAGACTAGTCAATTTGCAAAATCGTCTCCAGGACTCGTAGCCATTGTAAAAGGCCTCTTCATATCCATTCTCCTCGTCAAATTCGTCATCGAATCCAGGACCGAGGAGAAGAGCACGATTAACCCTCTTCGCGACAACACCCCTCAATTCTGGATCCAATAGTGCTGATAATTCCGGACTGAGCTTGTCGCGAGGGAAAATCAATAAACACATGGTTTGCTCCAGCTGGGCTAAGAACTTGGAGTTGGTGGGTGCCAAGGGCGCCAAGTTCTGTGTCGCAAAGTCGAGGGCTGGTGTGATATCCGCCGCGGACGAAGTAAGCGGACGGATAAGTTCTATCAGCTGCAGCTGAAGTAGAGCGAAATGGAGGGATGGGCATTTGTCAAGAAGCTAGACAGCGCTTGGTTAGTGATATTCGCGCCAGTATATGGAAGCTTCCAGGTTGAAGACGTGACGACTATGGTGAAGAATCATAATTTGATGATGGATGAGTGGTTTTCAGCAACTCGACACACGTTCAGGCATGACCAAAGGCAATGCCATCCCATGCATCAATTATGAGTGGTGCATGAAACTGTTTTAATCATATAAACGCTTGGCGGCATTGGCAGAAAGCATGACAGATGTATGACCGGCTAAGGAGACCTCGCTTACCATCGAGTCAACATGATTAATATTCATGATGGCCCTTCCAACTTGACCCATCAATAAAAGATTTCTGATTTCGGCTCTATCATCCACAGTCTCTTCAGCGCCAGGGAAACTCCATCCACCGATAGAACACACATCAATCTCGGCTTCCTGGGCAAAATTGGCAGCTGCGGATGGATAACCAGCAGTGATAAGATAGTCCATAACGAGTCGATTCAAGTCACTGTAAACAAAGGCCTGTGTTAGTACACCCGACACTTGCCACCACAGAATTCGTTGCGGTCTCAACATGAATAGGCTGTAAATAATAATCGATAGAAAGAAGAAACGGTCTTGCTTCAGTTCTCAAGTAAAAAAATTTTTTCCACCATGGTTGAATGGATAGTCGGAGAGATTCCCAACTTGATTTGCAAGATCATCATAACAAGACCGGTGCTAACCACACAAGCGATACGCAACGCATATGGGGATTCGGGCAGGCATACCTCTTAGAAACATTGACGTTGTTCACCCTTTCGAGGTACTGCTTCTTTCGCAGATTGTCAGAGGACTTGGAATCATTTGCCACAGGAGTGCTGTCATCCTGAGGCGCATAGTTGTATCCATGATGGACTGATTGTGGCAAGGAGATGTTGGCCTAGTCATCATCATCATGTTCGATCAGAAATTGAAATCTCGATAACGAAGTCATGATTCTGCAGATCCAATAACTCCTCTCTGCTGCCCCCTCCCTCACACATCCTAACATATGAGGATATGCGAGCGACCGCGACATGCGCTCAACCCCACAGGCATAACTAAATGACACTGATTTGCAAGATCATCTAGCGACACTAGCGGTAACCGATCCATTTTCAAGCCTCGTTCATCCGCAATACACGTCTTCCATCTTCCGTCCCTCGTCGGCTGCGACCTGCAAGCCCGGTGCGCAATCAAACAAAGGCAAGAAATTGAACACTTAACATACGGCTGAGGTGGAGTCCATAGCTAAAGTAGGTGGAAAAGGGAGAGAAGATGAATGAAGAGAAGAAGAAAAAAAGACTCTCAGCTCTTATATTCCCGTCCGTTCTGTCTTCTTAAAAGCGGTAGTTCTCGTCTTGGTGGTGCGCCGTTGCAGTGTGTGAAGTCGTTGGTGATGGCGGAGAAGACTGATGGGCAAAATCCGAAAGAGGAAAGTTGAAGCTAGCGAGTAACAGTCAGCAAGACTAACCGGAATAGGATAAGTGAAAAGCCAGATTGGGTGCAGTATAGTATGAACCTCCTGTCTTTCGGAAACCCCCTTTTATATACGATAACAAGCTATTTTGCTCGGGAAGATGGCGATGGTCATTGTGTGAAGTGTGCCATGATCGTTGAAGATGAATAAGAAGCGTCATGCTGCGTTTATGGGAGAGGGTTACTTGCAATCAAGACATCAATGAGCTGTTTTGCAGTATGAAGATTGCTGTGAGTATCTGCTAGGTACTACATGCAAATGCGAGTTCGGGAAGTATACCATGAAGGATAAGGCGCCGAACTCAGCTTTAGTATTCAGATGTTATTCTGAAATGAAATATCTTCTCCAATTATTGTATGGCGTTGCAGCGTGAGCATTTAGCTGAGAAACTGCGGTTGACTCCCCCGACAGCAATGCCAATTGCTGTTCTTATGAGCTGTCGTAAAGGAACCTCGCAATGGTTCTGCTCTCTTATGACGATTCAAAGATGTTGATGCTTTGGGAACTCCCTTATCCCTTCTTTTTTTGGATAGTCAACGGAGTTGGCAATTATGGGATTCTTTTTTATTCTACCCTTGACGGTTGTGGTCGCAATCATGTCCTCTTCACATGCCACAAACTCGACACATTTCGAGCCAAGTATGCACACATGTTCACACGGTTCAAAGCTGCGTCCTATGTCTGCGACGCATTACGGTTAAGCCCTGGATTTGGGTGGCAATATATTCTTTGCCGTGATGCATGGTCTCGTCCTCATCATTCAGACTGCTTCTGCGATATATTTCCGGACATGAACTTGTTATATCACCATGCTGGATTCAGCAACTATGAAATTCATCGGGTCACGTAGACCTTATGTTGATGCTTTTCAATGCCTGGAACTTTTCAACCTTAGAGAATGAAATTGTTTGTTTGATCCTTGCCACCAGCTGTATTGCAGCAGGTATCTAATTGGTCATGAAGCATTTAGTCGTGGCCCTTGCGCGTCAGCATTCGAGACTAAAAGCCGAACTGTTTCCTTGGATTCTCATCCTTGCCGAGGTTTTTCCCCTTCTTTACAAGCAACTGGGAATGATATGGAGGCTGGTACTTAAGATGATAGTAACAGTATAGCCCTCACTGGGATCGGCGTCCAGATTGCAGACATAGTCATTTGTGGTATTTCTTGACTTACTTCGCTACGACAAGTGCAGTAGTCAAATCCTGTTACTGTAATCACTCGGTGACGTACATGAACCCGCTCATTACGATTGTACTTATGATGTACGCACGTATATGTCTTAAAGATCCAAGTGGGTTGCTTTCCCAGCAGGCACTAAGACTGTTCACTCCAGGAGATGCGTTGCGCGCGTTTGAACTGTGTCAGAGCATTTATACGCATGATATGTATCTTCAAAGTATCAAACCGTTTTTCAGAAGCACGCATCTGCAAGCCGGCCTCAGAACCACTGGACTAGATATAGGCTTATATCACGCCCTTCGCATACGCTATTAGTGATCGCGATGGCGACGGCCTTATAAGTACCTTCTAATATGTTCTTGAACAGGGTGACATACTTCCTGAGTGTCATTCATGCACGCTTGATGAGGTTCGATCAAAGTATTGTAGTAGTCAAGATCTGTATTGCGTCGTAATCAAGGGACGATCTGGGCCGATCCGGCTAGCTCATATCAAGGAGATTGAATGTCGGATCGCCCAATTGGTCACTCAGGCGTGATTTAATGCTCATGTGATACTGTCCTTCAAGATGACTCCACTTGACTTTCTCCACCGTAGGAACCGGTCTCGTCAAATGGGTTCCTACCTCCAAACTGTCAAAGGATATACGCGAAGCTTTGTATGCGGAATTCCGGCTAAGTGGCAGTTCAGATTGATTCAGCCCTTCGCCATGACCTCATTCAAGCTGGGTTCAGCGCAGACTGCAGGTTTGTGATGGGAGAGAACCATGTGATTTTCTTGTCGATGCATTTCGTAGTGTCACCATGTGTGATAATCCAGCTGGGCAATAGCTCGTCAGGTGCACGGCAAAGCAAAGGTGGTGAGTATTGGACTGACCGAACGCGTGGAGAGACGCCCCTGCACAGGGTCAATCTGGGTCCCATTCCTTCACGAAACTACTCAAACTTGTGCTTGACATTGGTTCTTTCATTGCGTACTGCGAAAATGTGGAACAGAACAACGGCTGCGGGATCATCGAGGGAACGCGCTGGCGTAATGGGAAGATGTAGGAGATGCAGCGGGTGCTGTCATATTGAAGTCGTTGGTAAACATCCATCCGATTAGTAACTTCTCCGTGCAGGCTGCCTGGGCAGTGCTGACGAAGAGTCCTTTGTCCATCCAGCTTCGTGAAACGCTCTACGGTGCCCCTAGACACCGAAGCAAACGCAGTACCAAAGCTGTTCTACCTACCTCGAAAATAGTGCTGGACCTGCTTGGAAGCATGAGAAAGAATGGTTCGATATAATAACCGACTTGTCAGTGCGGTTACTACGGCAATGGTGAGTGAGCTCCTTAAGGAGAGTAATTTGCAATGTCGATCTCCAACGTCAATTACCGTTCAAGACCATTGTCAAATAGCGTTGAGGAGCTTAGAATCCCTTGCCTTGAGACAGATGGGACAGTGAAGGAGATTGAAGGTATGCTTACTGAGCTATATGTTAACCAAGTCACGGATCTTGTAAAGGACGAACAAAGTAAGTGCTCGATTACTTTCTTCATTGCTACTTTACAATCAGTCTGGCTTAAGTGCTTGCTTTCCGCCATCAAAGGGTCAGATATACTAACATTGGAGTGGTGAAGCGACAATTGGTGGCCTCAAGGCTCAGGATTTACACCTACAGCATTCGGCCGGAGCACTCACTTGGTGGTAAAGACGATCATAGTCCCTCCACTATCGTCAGTGAAACGGATGAGGCTTCACCTTTAATCTCGGACTGCAGACAAATGCTGCGCAATCCAATCCAGGAGACGATAAGGGTCGGCGGACAGCAAACACGTAACCACACAGACCAATAGCAGGTTACAACTCTTGCAGGCCTGATATTAAGAG
Organism: Ascosphaera aggregata; assembly: GCA_024244195.1. Taxonomy (NCBI): domain Eukaryota; kingdom Fungi; phylum Ascomycota; class Eurotiomycetes; order Onygenales; family Ascosphaeraceae; genus Ascosphaera; species Ascosphaera aggregata. The sequence continues at coordinate 4,701 of JAGYHZ010000293.1, read as the reverse complement.
CAATGAGACAGAAACGTCCAGTACCGGATCAGCGCTCAGAATATTACGGGTCTAGTTCAATTAAGAGATATAAACTGAAATGAAAGAGTTGGCGCGGTGGGTGTCATGATGCGCATAGGAAATATCAGAAAGGAGGAAGTCGAATGGGGGTTTTATCAAGGGACCTTCTCATAGAAAAACAGTAACCAAAGGGATTGCAGGCATATGGACTGAAAATGGTGAAAGAAATCGATGTTATTCGACCATAATCGATTGTATCCTTTGTACAATGTTATAGATACTATAATAAGTACATTTCAACACAGACTTATATCGCTTCTCAAACGGCGAGGGATTATGGAAGACAAAAAAAAGACTACTACCAAGCCTCTAAGTTAAGTATACAAAATGTAAGATAACTTTCAGGCCAGCAAACCTGTCGCATTGCCCAGTTTCCCTTGCATGATCTGGATATATAATGTACGTGCATTTCGTGCCCCTGTTTACGCCATTCAGGGGTCCAATCTCGATACGAATAAGGTTTCTACATAATTACTCACAGTGACGTGTATAGATTAGTCAGCTGTCACACCCGGCAATGCATATATTTGTGAAGAAAAATCTCACGGACGTTCAAATCACCGAAAGGTTACGCGGGCAAGCTTGTTGCGCAAAATTGAAGGAGCGCGGGAGTTCTTCTTGAATTGATACGGCAAGCGACTTCGTACTGAGCTTCTCCAGCGTTTTTTGTGCAAGTCTGCAAGCAGATTGCATTGCACTATGGAAGACTTGGAGTCTCTCGAGCTTCTTTCGCTCGTCTCGCGCGTCACAACCGAGTTGCGGAATCACCTGGGTATTGACGATAAAGTTCTTGCCGAATTCATCATTGATACACATCTGAAATGTGATGGTAATTCACAGATATTCAAAGATGAGCTGGATGCACTGGGTGCGGAGCTCCCTGGGAGCTTGATTGAGAGTGTGGATCGGCTGATTACGAATATGCACCCGAAGTACAAGTTCACGAAAGCCAGTGCGAAGACTGGTGCGGATGTCGAGGATGGTGTTAAGAGAACTGCAGATGATGTTGAAAAACGCGCAAAGGTTTTCAAAGGGCTGGCTTTGCCTGATAAGGAGCCTGCGGAGCTGCATAATGAAGTCGATGATACGTTCGCAATGCTCGAAGGTCTCGCGGGGAAGGCTAAGAGCAGGGGCACAGAAAATGGGGGAAAGAAAGAAACTTCGACATCTGCAACTCGGATACAGAATGACATGGACGATACGTTTGCGATGTTGGAAGGACTTGCAGGAAAAGCGCGCAATCGGACTCATGGTAGCGGAAATCGTGGGAGAAAGCGAAGCCGAAGTCCCGAGTACGATGATTACAACAGGCACACGTCTCGATCACGGTCTACATCATTTGAGAGGACGCGGAGGCCAATAGGCAAAGAGCGGGATCGCGAGAAGTATCGACGACGGCATCGAGACAAGGATGCAGAAGATGATCATTTCCGTCGACCACCTACACCGGAGCTCGATGATTCTCCAGTGCTATTCAAGGTCTATGATGGAAGAGCTACCGGGGTCAAAGATTTCGGAGTCTTCGTCAATCTGTTGGGCGTGCGTGGGAAAGTTGATGGTCTGGTCCATGTTTCAGCTATGCAACAAGGAGCACGAGTTAATCATCCCTCCGATCTTGTCACACGCGGCCAGATGCTCAAAGTCAAGGTCATATCCATCGAAGGGAATAGGATTGGTTTATCCATGAAGGAAGTCGATCAAGCAACTGGTCGCGATCTGGTACCGCAAAAAAGGCTGGCCTCAGGTGCGAACATGGAAAAACTGAATACAAAAACTGGTGACGATCAATACGGAAAATCGACTTCACGACTCCCTGTCACCGAAGGAGATAGTCATCGTCCACACCGTGAGAGGAAACGATTAAATTCTCCAGAGCGATGGGAGATCAAGCAGCTGATCGCTTCCGGTGCTGTCTCAGCAGCGGAGTACCCCGACATCGATGCAGAGTACCATGACACATTAACAGGAGAGGGTGATTTCGAAGAAGAAGAAGATGTTGATATTGAAGTCAGAAACGAAGAGCCTCCATTCTTGGCTGGCCAGACTAAGCAGTCTCTTGAGTTGTCACCGATACGTGTCATCAAGGCGCCTGATGGCTCACTGAATCGATCCGCAATGGCTGGTACTAACCTTGCTAAAGAGAGACGGGAATTGAGAGAACAGGAGCAGCGTGACAAGGCCGCAGAAAGAGCCGCAAAGGTAGATCTAAACGCTCAATGGCAAGATCCGATGATTGCACCTGAACATCGCAAATTTGCTTCTGAGTTGCGCAGCACGCTGGTTCCGAAGTCCTCGGACAATCTTCCTGAATGGAAACGCGCGGTGCAGCCTCATGGCCAGGCCTTTGGCAAGAGGACATCAATGTCAATTAAGGAACAACGAGAGAGTCTGCCAGTATACAAATTCCGCAATCAGCTGCTTGAGGCTGTCCGTGACAATCAGTTACTGATTGTTGTCGGAGACACCGGCTCCGGCAAAACTACTCAATTAACGCACTATCTTGCAGAAGGTGGCTTCGCGAAGGACGGTATCATCGGTTGTACGCAGCCTCGTCGTGTTGCCGCCGTTTCAGTTGCAAAGCGTGTGGCGGAGGAAGTTGGATGTGAGCTAGGTGCTGAAGTTGGTTACACCATCCGTTTCGAGGATTGCACGTCTCCTGAAACAAAAATCAAATACATGACCGATGGTATTCTGCAAAGAGAAATCTTGATGGATCCAAATCTCCGCAAGTACTCCGTCATTATGCTGGACGAGGCCCACGAGCGGACAATTGCTACTGACGTTCTGTTTGGCCTTTTAAAAAAGACTTTGAAACGGAGGCCGGATCTGAAATTGATTGTTACTTCTGCCACATTGGATGCAGATAAGTTCTCAGAATACTTCAACGGATGTCCCATTTTTTCCATTCCTGGACGTGCATACCCTGTTGAGATTATGTACTCCAGGGAGCCAGAGTCTGATTATCTGGATGCCGCATTAATTACAGTCATGCAGATTCATCTCACAGAGCCTCCAGGTGATATTCTACTGTTTTTGACAGGTCAAGAGGAGATTGATACAGCATGCGAGATTTTGTACGAGAGAATGAAGGCACTGGGGAATACTGTGCCTGAGCTACTGATACTTCCCGTATACTCCGCCTTACCGAGTGAGATGCAGTCAAGGATTTTTGAGGCTGCTCCTGAAGGAAGCAGAAAGGTTGTCATCGCCACGAACATAGCAGAGACATCTATCACCATTGATAATATCTACTACGTTATCGATCCTGGATTCGTCAAGCAGAACGCTTACGACCCGAAGCTGGGTATGGATTCCTTGGTCGTTACACCTATTTCTCAAGCACAGGCCAAACAGCGTGCTGGGCGTGCTGGGCGTACTGGGCCTGGAAAATGCTATAGACTGTACACGGAAGCAGCATATCAGTCCGAAATGCTTCCTACCACAATTCCGGAAATCCAAAGGCAAAACCTTTCTCATACGATCCTGATGCTCAAAGCCATGGGAATAAATGACTTACTGCATTTCGACTTCATGGATCCACCACCGACGAATACGATGCTAACGGCTTTAGAGGAATTATATGCCCTTTCTGCCTTAGATGACGAGGGTTTGCTTACACGGCTAGGACGGAAAATGGCAGACTTTCCCATGGATCCGGCACTCGCCAAAGCATTGATAGCTAGTATTGACATGGGCTGCGCAGAGGAGATGCTGAGTATCGTCGCTATGTTATCCGTTCAGAATGTCTTTTACCGACCGAAGGAGAAACAGCATCAGGCTGATCAGAAGAAGAGCAAGTTTCATGATCCCCATGGGGATCACTTGACCTTGCTCAATGTGTATAACGGCTGGAAAAATTCACGATTTAGCAGCCCCTGGTGTTTTGAGAACTTTATCCAGGCTCGTCAGATGCGTCGTGCCCAGGATGTTCGTCAACAACTAGTCACAATTATGGAGCGATACCATCATCAAATTGTCTCCTGTGGACGAGATACTCAAAAAGTCAGACAAGCACTTTGCGCAGGTTTCTTCCGCAATTCCGCACGGAAGGATCCTCAAGAGGGTTACAAGACGTTAATTGAAGGCACACCAGTGTACATGCATCCTTCTTCCTCTTTGTTTGGAAAAGCAGCCGAGCATGTAATTTTCCATACATTGGTTCTCACTACTAAGGAGTATATGCACTGCGTGACTACAATTGAACCAAAATGGCTCGTTGAAGCCGCACCGACGTTCTTCAAGGTCGCCCCAAGGGACCGTCTGAGCAAGAGAAAGAGGGCCGAAAGGATTCAGCCATTGCATAACCGGTTTGGTGGAGAAGATGACTGGAGGTTATCTGCTCAAAGACGGCCTGGAAGGGGAGGTGGCGGTGGAACATGGGGCTAACCTGGGTATACACTGCATACAACATCTAGTCTCATCCGACCTATTTCACCTTCTTTTTTGGGAATTACCGCAGGATACCACTGTTCCCATTATTTCGCTGGACTTTCCGCCCCTTTGCTTACTATGGTTTGGTTCTGTCATGTTCTCCCATCTGCTCCTTGGCTGCTTCATGCCTCACGTCCGGGAATGAAGTTCAAGCTGCCGTTCCATTTGTCAATATCGTGATTTTATACTCAACTTATCCTGAATTCGCAG
>JAGYHZ010000292.1:0-12663 GCA_024244195.1 Ascosphaera aggregata | reverse complement strand
ATTGAGATAACCAGATCGAGGAAAATAGAAGACATGAAATCCACCTATTCTGTCCGTCTTCCATTCTGCATGTAATCATAATGAAATCCGAACCAATTGAATACCTTTTGCTTTATCAATCTATGAACAGGAGTAATACGTATATCGGCATGAATTCGTCCATTACCACTACCAACCACCACCATCTAGGCTTATATGCATATACAGTACATACTCATTCAACCAGGGAGGAGAAGGAGAAGGAGAAGGAGAAAAAGAAGAAGGCGGAGTGGTCCTTCTGCACAGTCAATCTACTCCTATCCGTTTTACCTGCTTAGGTCGACCCCTTTTATCCGGATACGGCAACCCCATGCCATCCCGCTCACCGCCTTCGTCGCCGTCAGAGAAGTAAGAATGAGCAAAGATTACTCATACCTGTTCCTCGTCCTGACTCCCGGGCGCGTATCCACTTGCGCTAGGGAGGACGGAGATTGACACGGGCTGGCTGAGGCGAGAGCGAGAGGATCGGGGCGCAAGGGGGATGCATATACTGGGCTGAATACATTTGTCTTGCTCGTCTTTGCTGGACAGGATGGGGTGTGGTTGTGCTGCCGCTGCGCTGTGCTGTGCTGTGCTGCGTGTTTTGCAGGGGAAATTGGGCGAGATTGTCTGCTTTGCGTCTTACCACGTAAGGGAAAAAGGGAGAAGGAGAATGTTGGTAATTTAGATTGAATTGTTTTGTCTTTTCGTATTCATGTTTGTGTCATCGAAGGAAGGACGACCCTTATTCTATGGAAGAGAACGCTGTCCGTAAACCCAGGTCATTGAGTATGTAAGAGTTGATAAGATGGAAAGAAGGTCAAGGGAGAAAGAAACAAGTTGAAGCAAGCAAATACAAGAGATATACCGAAGAAGCGAACATTGCTTAACGCACAACCAGAACCAAATCAGGTCAATCACGGAGCTCGCACATCTAAGAGGGAAAAGCAGCACGGAACCACAGAAAAGTGAAAGAAAACCAAAGACGGAAGAAGCAAGAGAAATAACATCAATGGTTCACTTCTCCTACTCCTTCTGCCCACCACCAGGAATCAAACATTTCAACACATCAATCTCCCCTTGCTGCTTCGCAACAATCACCTTCAACTCATGATTCTCCCTCAACGCTTCTTCCAACGCACTCTTCAGCGCTGCCATTTTGTCCAATTGACGTTGACGACAACGGCGGGCTGCAAGGGTATTTCGGCGGCGTTTATCAGCTGCTGAACTTGCAGCTGTAGAAGTGACGTTGGCGGAGGAAGCAGCAGTAGTAGTAGCAGTAGTAGCAATAGTAAGCTCGTTGAGATTAAGGGTAGGAGAGTTGCTTGAAATTGAGGAAGGTGATTCTGAAGGTGTGACCATTTCTTTTCTGGTGGATGGAATGACATCGTTGCGGCGCAAGCGTTTGGTGACGCGGGATTTTCTAGTCGCAGCAGCAACCGTTGCCGATGATGGTTTGCTGTTGGAAGGCAGTAGAGGTGTGGAGGAATTACTAACTGCTTGACAAGGACTCAGCATGGTGTTCATGTATCCAATTCCAAGTAGTGAGGATGAATTACCTTGACCATGAAAATCCACACTCAAAGCATTGGATGAAACAGAAACACGCCCCGCAGTAGGAGAGGACGTAACGGGAAGAGGTGGCGCCTGCGTAATTAACGCGGCCTCCAACGCCTTACCACTATCAAAATTCCACCCAGCCATGAACTGAGCACAATCGGTAATAGCCGAATCAACAGTGAAAGGATCATTATAGTTGTCAACACTGGCAACACTTGTGGAATATACCCTGCCATCGGAAAAGCCAGCAGCATCGGATTGAGAGTGATGATGGGTTTGGTGCTGATTGTCGTGGTAATAGTCGTGGTCAAGACGGAAGTCCTTGTAATTCAAGAAGATATCCGCAGGGGACGGCTGCTGGGAAGAGGATGAAGAGGCCGAAGCACGACCAAAAAGTGACAATGAGAGGGTTCCGTCGGGCAAGACATAGTGTGAGATGGGAGGGAAGGAGGTAGACTCGTTCATCAAGGCATCCTCGCAGGTCACAGTGGAAAATGCTGTAGCAGAAGAAGCGGAATTCAACAAAATAGTAGATGCAGAAGTAGAAGCGATAGTAGTTGCAGTAGAATTAGTCGCTGAGACATGTGCAGTAGTAGGGCCAAGAGCATGCTCCTGTAGCACGTCAGGCAACGGGGTGTAAATCGACGATGGGTCATTTGAACCAGCACCAGCGGTATCACCAGCGGCGCTACAATCATTTGCGGTCGTAGCACCAACACAGTCAATACCATCACCATCACCATCACTGTCACTGCCGCCGCCGCCAGCACTACCACTACCATATGAATCGAACAGGGAGACATCAAAGCCATTCTTTCCAGTACTAGCAATGGACTGTGACGGCGGCAGCATCAGCGACAGAGATGATGTTGGGGTTGATGATTCCAGGCTGGAGCGGTCATTACCTCTTGGGTAATGGACTGCCCTGACACTGGCCGGGCTCGCGGTACTTGTCCCGCCCAGCAGGCTGGTAGAAAACGGTCGACATAATTGGGAAGGACATTGCGGCTTATGATAGGTTTCAAAAGGCGATGGTGGTGAGATTGTTGGTGTCTTTGGCGGGGACTGCCCTAAAGGGCTGTGGGGGAAGAAGTAGCGTGGCTTTCAAGGCAACCCTAATTACTCCTTGACGATGGCCGTTAGGATGCCACAGACTGCTTGCTCGCACTTGGAACCGACAGAATAATAGATGAGAGAAAGAAGAAGAAGTAGAACAAGAGAAGTGCTAGTGATATAAAAGGCATCTTCCCGTGTCATGTTAGGAGACGGGTCTCAATCAACGGACGTACGAACGAACCGTAGAGGGCGAGGAGTGGCGAGTGGCGAGTGAGGAGTGAGGGAGTGGAGCATCGGAGAGTGGAGTGCGGAGTGCCCGATTAAGTTTAGCGTGTAATATTCTGCCCATTTCCTTTTTTGCTTCTTTATGCAGATGAATGATGGTGACAGTAATGCTGACATTGATTGATACCGGAATAGGAATGAGTAGCTGAACAGGCCTGTCTGTCTGTGCTGCGATGGCTTGTATTTTTATCTTTATCTTTATTTTTATTTTTATTTTTATATATATTTTTTTTGAAACATCGTGGAAGTCAAGACAGGAACAGGCAGCAAGGAATCTGCGGGCAGCAATAGTAGGTTGAAAGACTAGAGAGAGAGTTGACTTGGACTGTAAGGCAGACAGACGATTGGAAGACGTAGAGTGGTTGAGTGACTGAATCCATAAGACCACAAGTCTTCGAGGTAGGGAATCACAGCTCGTTCGGTGTAGATAAAAGGGGTACTCTACCCCCCCGCAGTCATCTACATTGGTCTCAGTCTAGACCACATCAATCACTCTTGCGCCCAATAGTTGACCTGATCCAGTCCAGGAGACAGCGACAGTGATAGTGATCAGCAACGGCGAGAACGACAACGACAGGGGCATGCAGATGAGTCAGACGCAGCCCAGTTACGCGCAGGTGAAGCCGGGATTCCTTGTCAGCGAGCACGAAAGATGAAGATCAATGACTCCGACGAGGAGGAAGAAATGATCAATTGACTCAACGGACTGGCAAGAAACTGGCCGTAAGTTGTCCAATTGACCATAACGAACTTTGGACAACTCCTCTATACCAATAGATCTTATCTTATCTTATATAGAATAATCTTATCTCGTTCGATTTTTATTTGCTCACGTGGCTACAGTCACGTGGTAATATACTAACCTCCAAATTCTCCCATCTTAAAAAAAAACCCACGGGAAGCCGAAACCAGCGAGGACAAGAACCAAAGCAAGAGACAATGGTTGAGCACTTGAGCACTGCTGACGAGGTAGAAGAGAGAAAAAATAAAATAAAAGCAAAGAAAGCCCCAATTGACAACTATATCAGGCTGACTCTCTGTTCAAGTCCCTTTCTTCCCGTGCGCAGTAGCTCGGAGATAGCAGGGTTTCGAAACTGCGCATCGATTGTTTTGCGGGAGGGTCTGGCCTTCGCGCCATTGATTACCTACCGAATTTGGTAGCAGAATATTCTCCCTTGGACGTCCAGACCGTTTCATGATAGAGACAGATACACACAGGGCTCTCATTCGGTCAATTTATTCTTCATCATCAGCAACAATTCGGCTTACGGAATGCCTCCCCGCATCAGTCTGTTGACTTCATCGCGCCTTGTCAAACGCTCCGCGCAATCCTTTTTCGCCAGAGATCGCGCGACTCTCGATATCTCACGGTGCTTTCATGCCCTGTTTATCAAGGATAGCAAGGCAGCCGGCAATTACATCTCTTCTGTTCGAAAAAGCTCAGCACAGCAATCATGGCAACAACGACGATGGAAGTCCTCAAATGAGGATCCCGAAGTAAAGAAGCTCAATGACAAGATTAAGAATACTCCTGATGACAAACTTGCTGGACATCATTTCCCCCATCCGAAGATCGTCATGTCGAAGAGTCCTGAAGAGGAGCAAGGGTCGCCTGTCGAAGAGGTTCGATGATGATTCCCCCAAATCACCCCGCGTTTCGGGTGTCATTCAGCTGTCCAATCTCCTCACTGACACGTTACTTCGTCATATCCGTACAGTTCTTTAAACGCGATAAGAATGCAATCAAGTACGCCCCAAAAATCATGCAGGAAAAGCTGAATCCCAAACCGCCTGGTTCTGGCTCTGGCTCTGGCTCTGGCTCCCGATCTTATTCAACCTCCGCCGTTGAACCCCCTACCGATCCTGCTGCTGCTACGTGGAATGAAGCAACCCCTATGGAACAGCTCATAGCTGCCATGGGCAATGGCTCGGCGCCTTTAGAAGAGCCAATTAAAGGATTGAAATTCAGCATGCCTGCCACCCCGGATTACGCGACTGGACATCTGAGGAAGCGGTATGATCCAGTCTTGGACCAATTCACGAAGATGTTGATGAGACATGGCAAGCTTGCGAAGGCTGAGAATGTACGTTCTGGGTTTCTCCCCTTTTACCCAAACTGCAAGATGGCCGGCACCGCGAGAAGATATCGGCAGATTTATGATTCAAAGAAGGAGCAGAGGAAAAAGTAACTGACTCCCTACAGAATATGAACGCCATCATCAATATCCTTCGTTGTTCCCCTCCACCGGAGCTTGATTCAGACCATCGCCTGATCTACCCTCTTCCAGCCGAAGAATTCCCCCTTAATCCCATTCTCTACCTCACCAATGTCGTCGACTCAGTCGCCCCTCTACTCCGTCTCAGACAATTGAAGGGTGCTGCCGGTGGTGGTATGTCCCTCCCCGTCCCACAGCCATTGAACTCCCGCCAACGTCGACGGACAGCCATAAAGTGGATCATTGAGGCTAGTGAGAAAAGGAGGGATATCTCTCTGCCTAAACGAGTAGCCGAGGAGATCATTGCCGTTGCAGAAGGGAGAAGTACGATCTGGCAGAAAAGGGACAATGTACATAAGAGTGGTATCACGGCCAGAACGAATGTCTCGTTTGGTCGTAGGAGGTGATTGGACTGATTACTTGTGTATATATATATTCACGCTCCTTTTCACAATGCAGTCACGGAAGTAACTCCTTACTGCGAAAGGCATGTAGGCTTCAGCTGCTCCACTCGAATCCTTTCCATACGGAAGATATCGCATAGACATCACTAGTACTGTGGATGACCACCTGCATGATGGGTGATTCTGGTTACTCATCGATATCTCAATACCTGGGATTCTGCTCTCATCGGCTGTACTATACTTCTCACATCCATGTGATGAGATGCGGTTTACAAGACATTCAAGTTCATATCACCGATAAGTCAGGATATAGTCGGTGGAAGGTAGTCGTTTAGAGGAAAAAGGAAATTGTATATATATTGCATTATGAATGACTGTTAATCGACTTTACACGTCAATGCAGCTCTCACGCTTATCAGAAATCAATAACAAGTACGCTCATTATGGAGTCGTTTCAGGAAGAGCTGCAGGAAATCCTGTCTGCGCACAATCATGAGCTATGGCAGCTCAATCTAAAGGTGCGTGCGCGAGCGCTGTCAAAGTCGTCGTCGTCATCATCGTCATCATCATCATAATCATCATTGTCATCAGCATATATACTAAGATGAAAAAATATACTAGATCTGGAGTCATCCGGAACTATCCTACAAAGAAGTCTTCGCTCATGACACCATCTGCAATTACATTGAGAAGCTCGGCTACAACGTCACCCGTCACGCATATGGTTTAGAAACTGCCTTTGAAGCCAGCGTACAAGTGGGCGATATGGGTGAAGGTGGTCTCCTTGTGTATAACGCCGAATATGATGCTCTCCCAGAGATCGGACACGCCTGCGGCCACAATCTAATTGCTTCATCGAGCATTGCGGCATTCATACTTACCGCTAAGATGATGAAGAAGCATGTAATACCCGGCTGTGTTCGACTACTAGGCACACCCGCTGAAGAAGGTGGTGGTGGGAAGATCAAACTTCTCAAAGCGGGTGCATTTAACAATGTCGACGCGTGCATGATGGGCCATCCTCAAGCAGCACAACCAAATTTCGCTGGCATCATTGCCCCATCCCTCATTGGTGCTGTTCACGGCAAGGTCACCTACCACGGCTTCTCGGCCCATGCTGGTAATTCCCCCTGGTTAGGCAAGAATGCTTTAGATGCGGCTGTTCAGGCGTACAATAACCTGTCGATGTTGAGACAGCAGCTTGAACCTACCCAAAGAGTTCAGGCCATTATCACGAATGGTGGGAAAGCACCAAATATCATTCCCGATCTCACGGAGATGATGGTCACAGTTCGTGCGCAGAGATTCACTCAGATGCAGGAGACCGTTGAGCGGTTGAATGCTTGTCTGAATGCCGCTGCAGCAGCCACTGGCTGTACTGTTGAAGTTGAATGGTATGCATGTCATTACCGGTACCATTACACACTCTCTCCTCTCTAGAGCAGATGCCGCTAACATTGCTGCAGGAAAGAAGCATATAAAGAACTCAGAGCGAATGAACTGATTGCTGCTAGATTCGCAGAGTACGCCAAGGCGTTCAAGCAGAATTATCTAACCCTTAATCCCCAGGGAAGTATGGGGGCTTCAACCGATCAAGGCAATGTCAGCTATGAAGTCCCTACACTGCATCCTGGGTATTCTATCCCCGTGGAGTCACCAGACATTGGAAATCATCATCCTGGATTCACCAAGGCTAGTGGGACGCGTGAGGCATTTGACGTGACGCTTGATTTTGCTCTTACATTAGCAGCGACGGGTCTTGATGTTATGAAGGATGCGGAATTGAGGAAGGATATCCACGAGAAACACAAGGAGATGCTAAAGTGGCTTCTTGAGGACAATTAAACCGAGCCATCAAGGTCCTAGATATCGTCGCTTGATGACAACGCGGTACTGATGCTGCGGCTGGTGTATTATCTTACACCGTTTACGACGACTAGTCGAGTTAACAGAGAATCAGAATAAGTCAATAGTGGATGAGGATTGCAATCCCTTATTAATTGCAATGCTTCTTTGCCTTGTGCAGCACAGTTGGAGAGATGCAATCAAGACCCATGGGGCCATTGGACTGGTCAAGCAGAAAGGAACGATCTAAGGTCAATCGCATAATGTCATTGAGTTCATGAGTAAAAGCTAGAACCAGAACGGTGCCGTTCAGCCCCTGAAAGCGGCGCCATGATCAAACGCTGTTCTTTTCAGTCTACTATCGTGACAGCTTTTGAAAAAGAAGACAGCAAATGGATATATCCTCAGATATCTGACTTTGATTTGACTTAAATTGCAGTAATATTCTTTATCGTACAAACCCAGGAATCCAACAAGAAAGGAAGTAATTAAAACAGATAACTAATGATTGACCCGAACCGCAACTCTAAAAATATATAGCCTCCCTCTCAGACCAATAACGAGTGATGCTTCTGACCGGAAGGCTGGGTTCATTGTTGAATGTGGGGTGGGTGCGTGATTGCATTGTAATTAAGCACCACCCAAAGCTGCAAAACACAAGATGTTAGTCATCGCTCGGTCATCAAGAGTTGAAAGGCAAAATAACAAAAAAAAGGCCCTTTGAACTCACCAGCAGCAAAGGCAAGGGACCATGTGCGACTGGCACCATTATCAAGCCACCTATTTTGGAAATCATCCTGAGCAAAGAAATTCCAAGACTCTTTAGGATCTCTGATAGCGTCGTTGGAGTACAGAACCCCTTTCCAACCTCCTTCCACTCTGCTGGCAGGAGTTACCGCGTTCTCGGCGAACATGGCTGCCCATTCTTCGTCGACGAATTTCTTGCTTCGAACATAAGGCGATGCCGCGAATAAGGGAAGCATGTGAATGCTAGCATAGATAAGTCAGTACCAAATATCAAACTCATGCCGGTGTGTCTAGTGGTATTGATCATCTGAACTTACCCCTGGATGTATTCAAGGTTAGTGCCAAAGTAAGTCGTATGGTCGGCTTTATTCTCAAATAACTGCACACGCGAACAATATGATCAGTATGATAAACATTCAGAACAGGCAAGAAGGCAGGTTGCCTAGGAAAGGATGTGCTTACAATGCCCGTCACCTTATTATCGATGAAAGGTCTCGGTTGCGCCACATTATCACTTTCCATTAAGAAGTAGTTACGCAGACTGCGTCGTAGTAGGCCCAACATCATATTCCCTCGAGCCTCCATACTAGCATCACCGGTTGTTCGACCCCACATCTTCACGCCGTATGCAAACATGGTGTCCTCTGACGTAGATTCCTGGTCCTTTCCATCGGCGGACTCGAATAGTCCCTTAGCCCAGGAGTGGCCGTGAAACCAGTCAAATCCGCGGGAGAAAGGGAAGTAGGGATCATCGCTGACTGAATTTCCAGCGTCGCGCAACAAGGCATTCACGTAGTTCTTATTCTCATCTGTTAGCCATGATTCGTCGAGATGACCGATGACAGCCGCGGCGAGAACGAAGTATCCGTAGTGGAAATGGTGATCGTTGTAATAAGTGTTGCCAAAGTCCATGTTAGGGTCTCCGGTATTGTACGTCCCTGACGAGACAACTCCTTTCCAAACATCATCGTAAACAAGAGGCACCCTTTGACTGTTCTTAATGAAGGTAGCGAAGCTCTGTTTGAGATTTTCAAGGCCTTTGGCAGCAGCATCAGGGTCGTCTAGTAGTTCCGAAACGGTATATACTATGAATGCAAACTTGGCGAGACCTTTCCCACTGTAGTACATGCTGTCCACATCTGTCTGTGAAACCATGTCCTGCCGAAGTTCTGTGGCCGACACACTACTGATGATCGGTTTTGCTTCATCAGATAACTCTCCAGACCCACTTCCTGGCTTCCAAGGAGCGAAATCCATGTCGATGGGTAGGTCGCCCTCGACCATAGTCCAACTATCACTGATAACGGCTGTAGCGTCACCTTTAGTCGTGGTTCGCAACTTCAGACCAGTAACAGCGGCTCTGGTCCTGTCGTCGAAGGACTCGACATGGTGAGGAAGGGCGTACATGAGAAAGGGAATATCCGACATATTGCCTGCTCTGCTCCACAAGAAGTTATAACTTCCTGACTTGCTATTCGAATTCACAGAACCGGTAATACTCATGGTCGTTGGGTAGACACCAGCAGTCCAATCGAAGATGATCTCCCCATCTTCACCAGCTGGGTTTTTGGAGACTTGTATAATGCCTCTGAAGTTCTTTGGGCCTGTGATGGTCTTGTTACCTGACAGAGTCAATTTGGTGTAGCTTCCATCGTCCGCCAAAGCGTAGATGAGCCATGTGCTGTTGTTTTCAAGTGTGACACGGTACTTCGACATGCCATTAACCCCGCCTGCAACTTCCTCCATGTATCTGAAGAAGACATTTGTCGAGAGGAGTGGTTGCAGATTGCCATTATACCTGGCGGTGACGAAGCCCATGCCCTGGACCATGGGGAACGTGATGCTATCGTCACCCTTTGAAAGAACGGCAGATGCGGAGAAAGCTGTCGGGTCCTGCAATGTTAGAGTGGTAGAGCTGTCGAGTTCTTTGGCCGACAGGATGAGGGACCAGACGCCAATTGGGTTCAAGTAAAACCTTGCAGGTGCTCCGGGTAATTCCCTTTGTGGCGGGCCGAATGAAATTAGGCTCCGATCGATGTGAGATACCGCAATGCCGTACGGAATACCAGAGCCGTCGCCCTTGGTATATGTGAGGGAATAAGGGTGGGTAAGGACGGGCATTGTTTGTGTTCCCAGGAACATATTGGCGTAAAACTTGTTTGTGGAGACTGGAAGATCTCCATTGTGCTAGAGAGAGAGAGAGGTCGTATAAGTAAGGATAAGGAGAAATAAGGTTATGATGTCAGGGGGTTGGGTGAAGTGAGGTATGATGACATACGATATGCTGCTTCTTCAATGGGTGATCACCTCTGACCGGAATATCAACTGGAGGCGGACCAGAAGCGATCGGCAGGAAGATATTTTGGTTTCCCATAGGTTTAGGACGCTGG
This sequence comes from Ascosphaera aggregata, assembly GCA_024244195.1. Classification (NCBI taxonomy): domain Eukaryota; kingdom Fungi; phylum Ascomycota; class Eurotiomycetes; order Onygenales; family Ascosphaeraceae; genus Ascosphaera; species Ascosphaera aggregata. The sequence goes on along the minus strand of JAGYHZ010000292.1, from coordinate 2,142 downwards.
GTTGGCCTAGATTGATAAGCTATGGTCGTGGTCTGGGTATCAGGGGCTTCAGAAAAGTTACCACCACCGCCGCTGTGGAAACTAGCGGTAGAACTTGCTGAAGCGGGAGAAGTAATGTTTCTTATGGGGGCGGTAGAATTTGCTGAAGCGGGAGAAGTAATGTTTCTTATGGGGGCGGTAGAATTTGCTGAAGCGGGAGAAGTAATGTTTCTGATGGGGGCGGCAGAACTTGCTAAAGTGGGAGAAGTAATGTTTCTTATGGGAGCGGTAGCATATGCTCTAGCGGTAGAAGTAGTGTCTCCTATGGGTGCGGTAGAGTATGGTATAGCGGGAGAATTGTTGTGCCTTATAGGGGCGGTAGCATATGCTCTAGCGGAAGAAGTAGTGTCTCCTATGGGTGCGGTAGGATTTGCTATAGCGGAGGAAGTAGTGCTTCTTATGGGGGCAAGTAAACTGATAAATGGCCCTTGAGTTGACTGAACAAATGAGTTTGACAGTGACGCTGCTGTAGTTAGGATTGGAACCGGAGCTGTACCCCTTAATGACGGCACTAGTCGACAAACAGATTGGTGACTCAAGCCTGGGTGTAAGCTTGGCAGAAAGTCTTTTCGACGGATATGAGTGTGGTGGATCTGCATATGGAAATTGGTCTCGTCAGCAGAAGTAGATGCTAAGCCATGGAAGGAAGTGAAGTGAAAAAGTAGTGTATACAGCAGAGCTCCATGACAGGGGAATCAAAATCATGAGTAGCCACAAGGGGCCAAAAGGGTATGGGGATATCATAGTCAGCTTCGAGACAGCTATCGATGACGGATAGCAGGATGGGTCAGGTAAAGTGAGAGAGAATCGATTGACTTGGAGTAGCTGAATCTCCAAGAGTGTCCTGGGTGTGTCGATATATATGTATATATATGCCTTCGGCCTTCGACGAGAAAACTCTTCCGACAGAAAGAGGAAATATGATGATGCTGATGCTGATGATGCTGATGCTTATGATGATGAAGAAGTAGGAGTAGGAGAAGGCACGGACATTGGTCGCAAGCAAGACTCAGCGTGCCCATTGAACAATATTAACCCTTGGCATCTAAAAGAATCTGACGCAGGATGAAATAAAGATTGGGCTCAATCATCGGATGTGTAGCGCAGGACAAGGCCCTGTATAAGCAGCGAGCTGCAGCACCAGTACATGCAGTGTTCCAAGTGCAGCGGAAGTGTTGGAGTATAGCAAGCAAGCAGCGAACGATAGGAAAAAGTTGATGGTTGGGCAATGGTCATCGTGATGATTGACTCAATCATCTTCGTCCTTATCATCGTGAGTCTTTTCTGGTTTTGCTTCTTCTTCCTATTCTTCATCGTCATAATCTTCGTCACGATCATCCTGCTGCAGGACCATTGATCGCTGTGGGCCCGCCGCTTGATGAAGAGAGGAGACACACGCACATACACAGCCAGAAACATTGATCTCAATGGGTAATCAATGGATTGATTTGCAGGCAGCCGCCGTGCTGAAGTGATTGATGGCTGACATGATGAAAGACCAGACAGAGGACAACTCACATCAAGGTAATTCGGGGAACAAGAAGACGTGGAAGATGCCGTGCAATAAGAGGACAGATGATTGTACCCGGACTGAACCGCAGGGTTTTCCTCAACGGCTGGTCCAATGCCAAATCTCAGATAACGTAATATTGAAGTCTGATCTAGCCGACGATACGCCGACTATTTTCGAGGAGGGTATGGATGAGTGAGATGCGTCTGCAAGCGTACAGGTAAGTATGCACGTATTCAGACAGCGCGCGTTCAATGTTTGCGAAGACTCGAGGAGATTTCTCGTCTCAACCTCAGTCTTGACGCTCTGACCTCTTATCTGTTTGAGGTCACTCACGTCTGATCTCTCCGTGATGACTGAAGTTGCTTGCTTGCTGGGTTCCGCAAAGGTCAGTTCAATCTGTCAATCGCGAGTAGATGTTTGTAATGGGGACGAGAACAGCAGCAACTCACTAATTGGAGTATGCGAAGAGAGAGAGAGAGGGAGAAACATGAGAGAGAGAGAGAGAGAGAGATAGAAATGAATAAATCATAGGAGATATCACTTCTTAATCTTCATACTCAGTTAAACTTCAAGACAAGTCTTGATGATAG
>JAGYHZ010000291.1:0-12669 GCA_024244195.1 Ascosphaera aggregata | reverse complement strand
TCTTCGTTACGCAACACCAGCTTGCCATTATCAGCAATGCCATTGTCCAATTCGAAGCTTTCGCGGAGAAACTCAACGTCACGTTGGATTGCCTTGAGAGTGATTCCCTCCTCGGGCACGTAAACCGCATATGCGCCGACGCACAGTGCCGCGACTGTTGCAACATAACCCGATCTGCCACCCTGTGTCTCAACAATGAAAACGCGGCGTCGGGACGACGATGCTGACACACGAATGACGTCACAGAAGTTCATGAGCGCATTAAGACATGTGTCCGCTCCCAATGTGTATTCTGTGCCAGGGACGTTGTTCGACAAGGTAGCCGGCAAGAGAATCATTGGGATCCGAAGCGCGGCATACTGTTCCCTGGCCTTACGGAGTTGACTGAGGGCTGCAAACGCTTCAAACCCACCGATGAGAAAGAGAGCGTCAAACTTGTATCTTTCAAAACAGTATGCTACGGTCTGCATGTCAGTGTCAGGAAGCATGCGATTCGTTCCAAGCTCTGACCCTCCAATGTTCACCCAGGAGTCACTTTCAAGCCAGCCGATCTCCCTGATGGATGAGGGCGTATCTGCGTGGTGCCTAATCAGGCCGGGAAAGCCGTTGTGGATGGCGACAGGGGTATGCCCGCGGGCAATGCAATACGCCATTGCTCCTCTCGTCGCTGGATTGCATCCGCCTGCAGGGGCGCCAACATGAATGAAGGCTATCCGTCTGCGCTTGCCAACATCTAACATGACCTTCTCTTGATGAGGTGTCGTTGTGTTTATGTATGCTTTGTAGAACTCCTTGAATTCGGGGTCTCGCAGTGACATAGCCCGGTCGAAGTCCTTTTCTTCGATAGCTGACGAGATGCTGTGGGTGAGTTTGACGGCATCCATCAGTGGCGTCTTGTCGATCCTGTTCTTGCTGAATGTTATCAGATATGAGGGTTGCTCAGGCGTCGAGTGCAAGATGGTATGGACTGCTCTAACACCCTGCATCGTTGCAAGCCAACGGTCGAAAACACATGGCAAACCACCACGTTGAATGTGGCCAAGGACAGTTACCCTGGTGTCAAGCTTCAGACGCTCTGTGAGGACATCCTTCACTGCGCTAGATGTGATTTTCTCAAGATTCCTGTCCTGCGCACCTTCAGCGACAATGACAATCGTGCGGCGTTTTCCTCGTCGGCGGTTGTTGCTGATGACGTCACACATTGTGTCTTCCCACCCTTCTGCAGGAGGGCACTCTGGGATAAATAGCCAATCTGCACCGCTAGATATCGCGGACATCATAGCTAACCATCCGCAATGGCGACCCATCACCTCAATAACGAACCCTCGTTGGTGTGATGTTGCAGTGTCAAAAACATCGTCCACGGATTCAATGATACGATGAAGTGCTGAATAACAGCCGATGGTTGCATCGGTTCCGGACAGGTCGTTATCGATCGAACCGACCGCACCTACGATATTAAGGTGCTTATGTGCTTCGATTTCTTCCTTGCGAAGTCGACCAGTCCTCTCCAACTCCTCAAGTAGTCCCGGCCACTCGGATCGAAACAAGTCGGCTCCTGTGAGTGAACCGTCGCCGCCACAGACAATGAGTGCGTCAATACCGATGGTCACCATGTTGAAGGCGGCATCCAACCGTCCCTCTCGGGTCCTAAAACCCTTCGACCGGGCAGAACCAATCAAGGTTCCACCCCTGGATAACCAGCCCCTAACATCTCTCCATTCCATCTTGCGGATGTATTCACCGCCGGCAACGAGACCCTCGTAACCCTCGTGCACAGCGTATGCGTCACAGCCATTAAAAAGGGAGGTTCGGACAACTGCTCTGACAAAACCGTTCATGCCAGGGGCGTCACCGCCGCTAGTGACGACTGCAATCCGACGTTTCTGCTTATAGCCGGGTTTGTTCAAGTTGTGAGCAGCGTTTGCAGGCGATGCGATGCTGCCGAACTTCTCCATGATCGCTGCCTTGTCGTCACAATGGTAGAAGAGAGTATTTCCTTCATTTCTTGTGATTGTTACGCCATGACGAAAGAGGGTTGCACGATACCTCAAATCGCACATTCCTCCATCCCATGGTTGATGGTTGTCCAGTGACATTCTACATGAGCTTAAGGGTTTATATCGCGGCGGTAAATGACTTCCTACAAGAAGTGCTTTCTCATGCCGCAATATGGTTTCCTTTCTGCCGTCAGGGAGGTTAAACCATGCCGAACACTGGTAGCTTTGGCCTGTTGTTGCCACTTGCAGGATGCGGCACCTGTATTGTGGTGATGAATCTCACCTATAAAAGGTAATATCGAGTAAGGCAAGATGGCCGAGTTGGTCCATGGCGTCAGGTTAAGGTCCTGATCTCCGCAAGGGGGCGTGGGTTCGAATCCCACTCTTGTCAGTCAAATATAACTGATATTTTTTCAATTCTGTTTTTCAGTTCTGCTCTATCATGATCAGCCACTTCACACCGGAAAGAAAAAGACTGTTCTGTGAAGTAGTCGTCATTGATACTAATGCGCACTTGCTGGACCGAGATTATACCCTTTAGTAATCTCTGACAGGGATTACCGATTGAGAAGGCAAGGCTGTTCGGTTGGGGAATCCGACTAATGCCAGCTCTACCGTAGCCCGTGTGCTCTCTTATTGCTGGGAAGAGCCGCTAGAACGAAGTCCCTAATGTATGTTGCACACGCTAACTTCAACCAAATTGATTATATGCTTTAATAGACACATTTCCGGCAATTGGAAATCAGAATTGACAATGGGACGCAGTACATGACTTACTACAGTGCCGTATCAACTGACAGCCTATTGCCCCATTCATTGCCCTTGTTGATGCGCAAGGTACAGTACAGGTCGTCTGCGTCGTCTTTTTCCCAAACACTATTTACCATTTGGATATGAAGATATTCTTCACTTCACGTAATGAACCCCGCGGTGGGACCGATTCGGCTGACCATACGCTCGGACCACATTCCGGACGATAGTTTTTTCCCTCTTCAAGAGTCGACAACAAAATTTACAGCGCGGGCGATGACACTCATGATTCAATTCAGCAAACATGCTTGCGACGACGAGCATGCAGTTTCACTAAGCAGGCCCGCTGCTATGAGACAACTTCATGATATCCCAGGCCGTGAAAAAGGTTGCGCTTCGGGTGCTCATTGGTGTACGACGAGTACTGCTCTGGAATAACATCTCTCTTCCCAAAGCGAAGACCACAATCTTCAAACATGATGGAGAACACTGTCTGTCTAATCCGGCGCAACCCAGCTTTACAACTGTCGTACGATGGTATGACTGCGACGTGGGGCGCGGCGCGACGCAACGCTGCCATATTCGCCCTCCTTCCATTATCGCCACCATATCTAATAGGTGCCTGTTCCTGCTCGGTTATCAGATCCGGGTCCGCAAATGCTATCTTCTATCGGAAGTTGCACAGCGACTTGGAAGGCCATGCCATTCTATCTGAATCGACAGCAGTGATGGCCAAGCGTAATCTCACCAGAAGGTCGCGCCCGGCGCAGTGCAGAACCTGCATTTGCCTTACGCACGTCAAAGCTTTGCGGCCGAAGCTATTTGGCAGAATCCCGAGCTTTTAACTGGTTAATTAGCTATATCTCTTGCGAAAATGTCGTCACCGCCTGCACCCATTGAGCAGCATCCAACACGCCCCGCCGCGCTCCATGCCAGTATCAATTTTCTGCGTTGCGTGGTATTGCTGGCACCTTTGTGAAGAAATATAGGCCAAAAGCTTGAAGGGGCAGAAGTCCTTGACATTTTTCATTTTTTTTCTCTTTCAGTCAGCAGCAAGCTGTCATATCCATTAAGAAAAATGTCTTCAACACCGCCTTCTCCGATCGATTTTCCTTCTGTCGATGTCGCAAAGCGACGCCGCATCGCAGTGCTCACCAGCGGTGGTGATGCTCCTGGTATGAACGGTCTTGTTCGTGCCGTCGTCCGAACTGCTATACACACTGGTTGCGAGGTCTTTGCTGTTCATGAGGGTTATGAAGGTCTAGTCGCTGGTGGCGACCTGATTAAGAAGATGCAATGGGAGGATGTTCGTGGCTGGCTTACGCGCGGTGGCACGCTCATCGGTTCTGCTCGCTCCATGACCTTCAAGAAGCGTGAGGGTCGTCGCCAGGCTGCTAAGAATATGATTATTCTGGGAATCGATGCCATCGTCGTATGCGGCGGTGATGGTTCTCTCACTGGTGCCGATCTTTTCCGCTCTGAATGGCCCAGCCATTTAGAGGAGCTCATCGCCAGCGGTGAGTTGAGCGTTGAGCAGGTTGAACCGTATAGACACCTAAATATCGTTGGTACTGTTGGGTCTATCGACAATGATCTCTCCGGAACTGATGCTACTATTGGTTGTTACTCTTCTCTCCACCGTATTTGCAGCGCTGTCGATGACGTTTTCGATACTGCTGCTTCTCACCAACGTGGCTTCGTTATCGAGGTTATGGGCCGTCACTGTGGTTGGCTCGCCCTCATGGCTGCCATCTCCACTGGCGCAGACTGGATGTTTATTCCCGAGCAGCCTCCTCATGACGGCTGGGAGGATGAGATGTGCAAGGTTATCACTGCGGTTCGTACATTCCTTTTGCTTGAGATTTCCCTCGTGCGCCGGGTTCCATCGTGGCTGACTCTCCTTTTAGAACCGCAAGCGTGGCAAGCGCCGGACCATTGTCATTGTCGCTGAAGGTGCCCATGATACTCAGTTGAACAAGATCTCCTCCGAACACGTCAAGAATATCTTGACCGAGCGTCTCAATCTCGATACCCGTGCTACCATTCTTGGTCACACTCAGCGTGGTGGTCCTGCCTGTGTCTACGATAGATGGTTGTCGACTCTCCAGGGTGTGTACGCCGTTAAAACCATCCTTGAGGCTACCCCTGAATCACCATCCTATATCATCAACATCCATGAGAATAAGATTGACCGCACTCCACTCATGGAGGCTGTCGCCTTGACACACACTGTCAGCAATGCTATCGTGAGCAAAGACTTTGAGAGAGCTATGGAATTGAGAGATCCTGAATTCAAGGACTACTACTCTTCCTTCCTGGCTATCACCACACCTTACCAGGATAAGCCTTTGCTTCCCGTTGAGAAGGTTAGTTCGTCGTTTTCCGTCTCCGTCTCCGTTCTTCTGTCTCCGCAATCTCTAACTGTAAATTTAGCGTATGAGAGTCGCTATCATTCACGTTGGCGCCCCTGCCGGTGGCATGAACCCCGCCACTCGTGCCGCAGCTGCTTATTGTTTCTCTCGAGGTCACACCCCTATTGCTATTTACAATGGTTTCCCTGGGCTTATTCGTCACCACGCTGATGAGCCATCTTCTGTCCGTGAGATAGATTGGTTGGAGTCTGATGAGTGGGTTAACATGGGTGGCTCCGAAATTGGTACCAACCGTGCTCTCCCGTCCGAGGATATGCCTACTGTCGCCAAGTGCTTCTCCCACTTCAAGTTCGACGCCCTTTTCATCGTTGGTGGCTTTGAGGCCTTCACTGCACTAAGTCAATTGCGCAAGGCTCGTGCTCAATATGCCGCATTCCGCATTCCTATGATGTTGCTTCCTGCCACTCTCTCGAACAACGTCCCTGGTACCGAGTACGCTCTTGGTACTGATACTTGTTTGAACGCTCTGGTTAATTTCTGCGATGTTATCCGCTTGTCTGCTTCCTCGTCTCGTCGCCGTGTGTTTGTCATCGAGACCCAGGGTGGTCGCTCTGGTTACGTCGCTACCATGGCCGGTCTCGCTGTCGGTGCTTATGCTGTCTATATTCCCGAGGAAGGTATCAGCATCGATGCCCTTAAGCGTGATGTCACCTTCCTCCGCGAGTCCTTCGATCTTGATCGTGGTATCAGCCACAATGGCAAGCTCATTCTCCGCAACGAGTGCGCTTCTTCCACATACACGACTAATGTCATTGCCGATATCATCAAGCAGGAGGGTGGCGGTCGCTTCGAGACCCGCTCTGCTGTTCCCGGTCACTACCAGCAAGGTGGCAAGCCCTCTCCTATGGATCGTGTTCGCTCTGTCCGTATGGCTCTCAAGTGCGTTCAGCACTTGGAGTCATTTAAGGGTAAGACTGGCGATGAGATCATGGATGATGACTTGTCCGCTGGTGTTATTGGTATCAAGGGCGGCGCTGTCGTCATCAGCCCAATGGGCGGTCCTACCGGTCTTGAGGATAACGAGACTGATTGGGAGGATCGTCGTCCTTCCAACGAGGACTTCTGGCGTGACCTAACCCAAGTCATCGATATGTTGGGTGGCCGTCCCAAAAAGGATTGATTCCTCCTGCATGAGGTTTGGTGATGTTTCCACGTTGACGAAGCACACCGTCTTTTTCAACTTCATGATTTTTTTGTTTTCCCCTTCTTTCTCTGTCGACTCATTTTCTCCCTCCGCTTTCGTGATTTACAGCGCTTATTCGACGATTTTACGGTTTCTCTTTTGTGTCATTGATATAGATATTAAAGTCGATGAGAAGTAATGAATTATATATTGACAACCCTCCTGCTTCACCCTTAACAGCTTCTAGAGCAATTCCGAGTCTTCCCTCGTGAGTGCAATCTTGCCAATGGACTTGGATGTTTCAGACAATTCATGCGCCTCCTTGAGGCCCTTCAATGTGAACGGCAATGTCTTCTTCAAGTTGCACCTGATAATGGCTCGGTCGACTAGTTCCGACAGTAGTTCCAAAATGAGTTGATGACTTTCAATCTTGACCCCGTGGTAGGGTTTTGTACCGATCAAACACCACATAAAGCTCAATGATTTGGACATGAACTCAGTGCCATACATACGTGCCTCGCCCTGGACGATTGAGCACACTTTTCCAAAAGGCGCACAGATCTTTGCGCAGGCGTCCATGTACTGATCGGTATGTGACGTGATGAAGATGTATCTGATAGGCACATCTAGGTTTAAATCCTTGATCTGGGAGACGATGTCCTCTCGATGATTGACGACATGCGTAGCACCGCATTCCCTGGTGAAGTCCTGAGTCTCCTGTCTTGAAGCTGTCGTCACAATGACGGGCAATTGCAAATATCGTCGAGCGATTTGAGTGGCCATGGATCCAACACCACCTGCACCATTGATGATGAGAAGCCCAGCCCGCTCGCCCTGGTGGATCTCCATCCTTTCCACTAAAGCTTCATATGCCGTGATGAATGTCAGAGGCAAAGAAGCGGCCTGAGCAAAGTTCAGAGTCTTAGGCATCTTGGCGCAGCTCCTTTCATCAATGACTTGGTACTCTGCGTTCGCGCCCTGCCTGATCGGATTACAGGCGTAGTAGACTCTGTCACCAACCTTGGTGTAATGAGAGGACTCTCCTCTTTCAATGACCGTGCCAGCTCCGTCAAAACCTAGGATTTGAAATGGTCTGGGCACCCGATCGTAATAATCGGGATAATCATCGTAGCGATGGGCTCGGACTTTCGTGTCAACTGGGTTGATAGAGGTTGCCCGAACACTGCCAGGTAAATTAATTAGCCCCCTCGAAAACACAATCATCTGCTGCCAGGTGGTAATACTCAATCACAACGTCGTGGCCCATGGCCTTTGGTACTTCTACCTCCTTTTCGATGAGGGCGTCGATGCCACCATACTCCTCGACCACCACGGCTTTCATCATGGTAGATGCCATTTTCACTGCAAGGCAAAGGAATATCTTTCAGGTCTTCCAGAAAATCATTTAAGAAGTCATTCATCTTTTGAGTCAAGGACTTTGAACAGAATAGATAGGTTTGTCAAGTATTAAGGAAGGTATGAGGTCCATACATTTGCCACCAAAGTATATATGTATTTTCTATCATCGCAGTTACGGGCACATTTTCTTCTCCCTGGAATTGGGGGATACAATTGACAAGGGCCATAGGACGTTGATTCCGTGGCTAATGGCTTGAATTGGATCGCTTCAAAAAGACCGTGCTGGCAAACGAGAGACTTATCAATGTGACTCACGCTGGTTGTGTGTAGCACGCATCTCGTAGATCGTTCCCATCTTGCACGCTTATGAGAGAATTCCAAAAGACATTGGGAGGAACGTATAGAAGTGACCACTCTATGGACCCCAGATACTGCCAGTCTAGTACCCAACTCGCTCGGTCAGGTCCTCCTTCTCCTGCGCAACTGGCTCTGGCTTCAGGATTTCCTTCTCCATAAGTTCATTGAGCGTTGCTTCACTCGGGAAGGCTTTGCGCTCCGCAGCCAATGCTGTTCGAAGGTCACTGGGTGTCATAGGATCTTGCCGTCGCTGGATAATGTAGGATGTGCCGTCCTGAAGTTCAATCTCGATCTCGTAGTCCTGCGTGTCTTCGTCCCGGTTTATAACGGGGACAGCTTCATAGGTAAATTCCTGAGGAATGTCCACAAAGGGCAGGTTTCGCCGTCCACTCGACATGGTGATATAGGAGTGAACAAAGTGATTCTCTTCTGTCGTGCGTATATTCCGAGCAAAAATGTTGCCCTGTATCCTCTCAACCCGGTGGATTCAGTAACATCGAACATCTCTGAACATCATATACTGGTTGGCATGCGAAATTCATGCTTGACGAGCCGCCACTCGAAGTCAATACAGAACTTAAGGGATAATTAGCTTCAGCGACAAACCTAAGTAGTTAACACCACTCACTTTGACATGTAAATTGGTACGCAATACTGAGACTGCAACGCAGGGTGCGCATCAGAGCCCTGCCGCTTCTACATGACCACTAAGCCCCTGAAGCGACAGAATTCTGTTTTGTGCCGGACATGCCATAATAACAAGCACTTGACAGAAGCTGAATATGGACAACAGGGGATCCAATTTGACCGCGGTGCATAGCTGGTGACGGTGAGCATCAACCAGCTTAAGTTGTCCGAGCTGGGCGTTGGAGTACAGGAGAAGTGGACATGGAAGGGGGTAGAAAAGATAGAGAGTTTCAAGGGCTAGGAAATTATGGCGTCGGCTGGATTAGATGGTAGTCCATCTCATGTCTAGAGAAAGGGAGTCATTTCCAGGCACGGGCTCGCACTTCATGGCGTAATTAAGAAAGAAGAGGTAAAAGCAAACACATATGGGAAACTATGCCATTGATTCAAAACGGTCCAGCTGCAAAAAGGGGAGGAAATAATGAAAACAAGGGACGAGGAATGATACCAAAGAGGAAGTATGAGATGCAATATTTTCAACGCGTTCCTAACAACAGAAGAAAAGCCTCCTGAACACTTTAGCAACTCTGCTTTCCGGTTGTGCGACTGCGCGATTCGATGTGTTAGCAAACTCCAGCAACTGTGATAAAGGGGAACTGTATATGCCTTACTGGGTTTCTGAGTATTGTCGCCCGATACGGCATCAGAAGTAGCAGTCTCATCAAGCATGCCGCGTCCAGGCTCCAGATGATCTCTCAAAGCTTGAGCCGCGCCCCTCGTCGGACTCATTTCTCCTCTTGGTGTGGAATGCCTATGGTGATCTTTCCTCGCCTCATTATTTTCTCGATGTATGACGATTCCGCTATCTTGCTCATCTTCACCACCTTGCGCGGGCTGCGACGGACCGATGTCGAACGAGTCATGCTGGGCGGTAGGTGGTGGGGTAGGCAATGTAAGATTGGTACCCAGTTCCTGAGCAGTCTCTCGTAGTATTTTGGTGTCCAATTTCGCTTGAGATGCCATGGTAAGAATTTTGAGCAATGCTTCCCGTAACCTTCTGTTCTCGATATTCGATGCGTTGAGTCTAGCTTCTAGTTCTTCAAGACGACTAAGTCCTGGGGACATACTGCCATTGGTGTGATGGCCATTGGGAGAATAGGTGAGGGTGTCAATTTGCTGCTCGCCTTCATCCGTCGCATTCTCCTGGCCTAAACCATTGGCCTTGTTGTGGCTGCTTGCCTTCATCCCGGAGAAGGAAGAACTCGGCGTAGCCTCCTCAAGAGAGCCACTCATCAGGTCTCTAATATACGATTGGATCTCCTCATCGCTCGGCTTGTGTATGCCCATCCAATCGCAGCAACTTCTTCCGCTGACGTATGGCGGGACATCGTGCACATTCAGATGATCCTCTTGCAGAGGTAAACACCTGAACAGATCCGTGTACGCCGCATAGGTGACATGCAAAACATCCTGAATCTTGTAAAGTAACGCACAGTAATTAATATCGTGCTCCAGATCATGTTCGTTGCCGTCGGAGCCAGTGAGTCCCTTTGCACGCCAACCGCAACATATCAAAAAATAAGCGTGGGCCATCTGATGTATCAGAACAGCGAGGATATCTCCTCCCCAGTTACCCAGTTTCTTTGCGTGCTCATTCAATGTGATGACGACACAGTTCTCATCGTCGACTCCTGGACTAGATGTATATCCAAACCGTGTATACCCCAGATTGGTGCCATCAGGTTCGGCCCATTTTAGAATGACGTTTGATTTCTTCTTTTCGGGGTGCAACTGGAATATCCCTCGGAAAAGTATCTCATTAAGATCCTTGAAGCAGGCAGTGGCGTAGAGCGCTGGGTCGGATTGATCACCCTCGTAGACAGGACGATGAAATCGGAGCTCTCGATGGCCCTGTGGAAGTCGCTCGAGGGCGAGTTTGCATGCTTCTCGCATAGATAATGATTTCCTAAGAGACATGCTGAACGGATTACAACGCTTGACCTTCATATAGTTGATTCGTTTATAATGTAATACGTCGTTAGCTCTCTTAGGTCAGGCAAGTGGTTCCAGGTTTGATGATGAGGTAGAGGTCGGAATGATAACAACGAGATTGACGATGAAGAATATAATTGTGGCCAGAGGATGATTATGATGAGGTGATGATGACTGCGAAGATCAGCAGGTTTATAGTCGCACAGCAGAACGCAAGCCCGAATAGTGATTTCGAAGCACTCCCACCTCTTCAGGCGGTACTCCCAATTGCGAAGCCAACTGAAGATAGCGGCTTGGGTGAAGGGATGGTAGCAGGATTCCTCTGCATTGAGTGCCCAAGTGAGCTTGTATCTAGTGATATGCGTCCGACGCTCACCAATGAGTTATCAATGACGGTGATGATGATGAGGTGAAGATTATGAGAAGAGACGGCGATAGGGGAGATGAAGAGGCGATGTCGAAGTGAAACGAGCAGAGTAGGGAGACACAAAACGCCGTCGTGGTCACACGCTACTATGATATTGCAGCCAAAGACACATTTGATCGACTCAGAATATGCCCTGCAAAAGATACATCCCCACGGTCGGATGTCTTCTTCCTTTAGCCCCTTCCGTTGGAAAAGCAAAGGGAGAGGAATAAAAGAGGAGTAGGATCGACGATGCGACCGATAGAAAGATAATTGAGAACCAGACCCTTATCTTCTTGCAAAGCCTGAGACCGGTTTCTCCTATATCATCCCCACGTAACAAACGACCGTGTGCTACTTACGATTCCTGTACGCGCCATGTAGAAAGGGATCCAAAAATCTTAAAAAAGCTTTGGAGTCGGCGAAGCTAGGAGAAATATAGAATATGTCTCATTTTCCCGCTGGCAACCACCGAGTCGATAGTAGTCCTTGCCAGATCATTCAATGGGGCGGGAATATGGGGCGAGTCATGCATATTGCTTGCGTCGCGTGAGAGCTGAGGCGTGGCTAATCAATTGACTGTGTTTGCTCCCTCACCTTGATTTAGTGATATGATCTGGTAATATGAAACCCCATTGGAGATAAAAGACAAACTGAGGGATGGATTGGCATGTTTGAAGTTGATTGTTGACGAAAGGGTGACAAGCGTTGCGTATATGATATATGATAAAGTGAGGGATGAGAGATGAGGACGCTGAGATTCCACTAACCAGCATGGCCAACGAGCGACACCCGTGCGGGCATTCTCAATCATGCCATGCGATTGACAAGGATGAGCTGTTCAACCTTCGCAACCGGCAATACTGGCAGGGAACAGCAAAAGAGATCATCAGCCAATCTCACCTGTTCGCATCGTATCATGCTCAATTAGGTGTACCGAAACCAAGTTTTCGCATCGTCAACGTTCATGACGTTCACGAACTCTAGCCGGTTCGGACTCAACAGTTACCCACGGTTCTGGACAAAGCGATAGCAGTAGGTAGACAGACCAGTGGCAAATCGCCTGTGTCCATCGAGCAGAGAGCTATTACCCTGCCGTACAATAAGGCAGGCCACGATGTTCCCGAATCCCAGTGTACAAGCGAGAAAGATGACCTGAAAAGATTTCACGTACTTAGTACTGTAGTTTGACGCTTGGCCCTGGTTGACGCTTGGCCCTGGCTATGACCCTCAAGGTACAGCTAGATAGACGGATAAGCAGCCGAACATCCATCACACGCTTCAGCTTCACCGAGCTGTTTCACAGGCGTTCCTGCTGGACTGTATTCTGTTGTTCGTTCCTGGATAATCAACGGACTTAGAGTGCAGAAGGTAGCAAAGGAAGAAGGCCGTGGATGAGCCGCGCCATGAGGACCATGAAGAGAGAAACAGGACAACAGCTGGGGCTTGATGCTACGGCGCTACAAGCCGCCACTGATCGACGTAGAGCTGACCTGAGTGAGTTCCAAGGGATGATCTGAACAAATGAAAATGCATCAGTATACTGCTGCTCGACGAGAGTGTCAAGGCTCATGGTGGGTTTTACTGGCGGATTCTAGGGCCATTATCATTGAATCCATACTT
>JAGYHZ010000290.1:0-12672 GCA_024244195.1 Ascosphaera aggregata | reverse complement strand
AAGAGCTTCAAACAACGGAATAACCATCTTCAAATCATAACCAGGAGATGGTAGTCGTCTTTGAAGCCTTCCTAGAGTCAGGGAAAGCCGAAGAACTGCAACCCAACGCAAGCCTTGAGCATATCACCAAGATGGTAAACAGCTGCGTAAAATCTGGGAAGCAGTCAGCTGAGAGTGTCTCAAGACACACAAAATAGCCTTTGCTGCCCAGGGTTTCGCACAGTCTCGGCCGATCTGGTCAATGGACGGATTCCAACCGATTAGACTGGATAATATATCAGTCTGTGCGACGTTAACGAGTAAGTCTGGGCCGCTGCCGACACCACTGCTCGACAGAGAAACCATGGTTTACCGTCATGCTGCGTGAGATTCACCTGCGCCGATAAGAATTACTGTCACACATGTGGTGTCCTGCAGCAAGATGTTAACATCATAGTACGTGGATCTTGCGTTTCTTGGAAGAAAACAACCTTTTCGCACCTTGAGCAATTTTTCTACGACCTGCATTAAACCCGACTAGACAGACTTAATAACAACGTCAGAACAGATATACTTTTGTAATTGAGTTGCTAGTAGTAATATGACTTACGGGCAGTTGCAGTAGAGAATAACATCTACTCAGCTCAAGAGAACTCTTACTAGCTAACATTAGCTAGGAAATGGTAAGAGTTGAGTTTACTGGGCCAGATCATATTCCCCTGAGACGTAGGCATCATGACTTGTGAATTTTTTTGATTTTCTTTTTGGATCTTTTCTCTGGCTTCTCTTCATCTTCGTGAAGGTGTTTTCTTATCAGTACATGACCGACGCAGGAACTGGGATCGACCGTTGAGACCGTTGAGACCGTTGAGATAAAGACGGAAGATCGCGATAACTCGCCAGTATCAATTCCTAAAAGATAAGTCATTGACTGACGGTAATCGTGCAGAACCTCACGATTGACGGTTCCTCGCAAGGGACGAAGCAATGAACGCATCGATCCTGTATAGATTGTCTGTATAGGGTGTCAGTGGAGACCCTTACAGTTCAGGAATGAAATAACGGTAGCGATGAGTTACTCAACTCAACTGTATATCACTGAGAAATGATGAACAAGATTCTATCTGCTTATCTTATTTCCTCCAACCCGTCATTCTTTCAATTGTTCATCGCGTTTTTTTGGCATATAGACACCTTGCCAAGCGAATACAAGCCAATATCATCCATTATCCACCATGTCGAAGCCACCAAGACTCTCCTTCGCGATGCTACCACCTCCAGGCGTTTCCCTGACTCGTCCGACTCCAGAAGACCCAAATCCATCATCGAACCCTCAAATCTTCAACGATGCCATGTCAATCCGTACAACGGTGTTCATAGACGAGCAACATTGCGATCCGTATTCAGAGTTGGACGATGACGACTCCAGGAGTTGGCACTGGGTATTTTATGATGAGAACGAGGAGAATGGCACCACGACCGGCAACGGCGACGGCCCCGACGTCGATGTTGACGTCGACACCCCCTCCTTTCAAGTAGCAAAGACGAGCAATAAAATTCCAGTAGGAGTTCTCCGTCTCGTCCCACCACCTCACGAACCTCACGCCATCGAAAACGCCCGCATCGGTATTTTTAAGGAGCCAACCACGCCATACATAAAACTCGGCCGGGTGGCTTTACTTGGAGAGTACAGGGGTAAAGGGTTAGGAAAATTCATAATCTCCACCGCTCTTGAATGGGCTCGAGAACACCCTAGGGAGATTACAGAGTCATTGCGACGATCGGCGCAGACTGCTCAAAAGAAAAGAACGTCTGGTGCGGGTGTGGATGGCGAAGGGTGGAATGGTCTTTCGCTGGTTCATGCGCAAAAGGTCATGGAGCCAATGTATACGAGGTGCGGATTCGTTAGAGATGATAGCATGGGCACGTGGACTGAGGAGAAGATGGTGCATATTGGGATGTGGCAGACTGTGGTTGTGAAGGGGGAGGAATCATGATGAGTTGGGTAGCGTGGAATAATGCATGTCAGGGTTTGCGTTTCTTCTGTGCCCCTGCACCACGCAAGCAAGTAAGAATGCAGGGATTAGATTGGGTATAGAAATTCTGAGTTATCCTCATCGCGGCATTGATGAAGTAGAATCTACTACGCAGCATGTCATACTCAGCTAGATTTGCGAACTTAAATCCGTCGGTCGTCAACAAGACGACCCCCTATCATCTACTCTTTCCTGGTCACAAAGAATCAGAAAGTGCAGATCATCGTCATTGGTATGAGGAAAGGGAAGGTTTACACCTCTCTGAGGAAAGGCTATTAAGATTAGTCTAGAATCTATGAACGTAGTGGGACGGCTCGAGAGCATAGAAGGAAAGAAAAAAAGTAAAAACAACGAAGAAAAACAAGATAGCAAAGCACATGTCATACAATGAACATATCAGATCTCAAAAAGGCATAAACATGGACAGACTAACGATGAAAGAACACAAAAGCAGGAAAACCCAGTCACGGCATGCAGCAGAATAGAAGGGGGGGAAATAGAACCGAGCAAAACCGAACAAGCAAAGAAAGGAAGCAGAACAGGTAATTGCGAAGCGTCACGACAATATGCTGCCAATGACTCCTTGTCAATGAAAGGGAGAAGGGTTAATGATGATTTGCGATATGAACGAAAGGAAAACTTGGGTATATAGTTGAAAGAGAGAAGAGAAAGCAAGGGAGAGACAAATGATGCAACCCGATGGTGTAAAGCAGATGGTCGTGAGCAGGCATTTCAATGAGGACATAGTGGTTGAAAGAAGAAGAACGTCACATCATATGGTGAGCGGTTATCAGTGACAGATCGGAGCGTGAGAAAGCTTTAATTTCGTGAGGATTAAGGTGAGGAACGAGGGCATCAAACTTAGGATGCGGCAGATTGGTGTTGATTTGATGTAGAGCGGAACAGCAACTGTTGTGGGTTTGCTTAGCTTAGCGCGGGCAGATCAGACACAATGCGATGCAGTGGGCGAGGCCGTTCATTAGATTGTCCATAGTGGGTGAAGTTTCGTCATATCGGAGATTCGAGAGAAGAGGTCTGGTGGTAAAAGAGTCGGTCGGACAGCGCTAAAAGACGCGGGTTCACCATCGTCTTTTTATTCCGCAATGAGGACGGGAGGGATGAGGTCGAATTTTCGATGTCGAAAGTAATCAGTTTTCCATATGTAAGGGAGATGACTGACAGTATGACGGCACCACCCAGGCGTGGTCGCATGAGTTGTCATAGCCCATGTCCTTAAGCCTCTCGAGGAAAGGCAGAGGAGAATAATTGAAAAGAAGGAGAAAGGAGGAAAGGAGTAGTACTTTTTCTTCAAAAAGTACTCCATGACCAGTCTCTGGGAACACTCCCAGACAGAAGACTGCCAACATGATGCTGCGGCCACCCAATGCCACCACCATTCAATATATCATTTGGATCATCACACATGCCAGGACCACCACCCATACCAGGCTTCAGCATAGCCCTTCCCCTCGTCTTTCCTTCAGCGTTCTTTCCACCTTCTTCTTCCCAGCGTCTCTGCTCCTCAATATCTCTCTCAATAGCAATCAGCTTATATAGCCTCCTGCGATCCCACTTGAGATAGGCCTTGTGACACATCTCACAAGCACGGCCATACTCGCCGTTAGGATGAAAACGGGCATTCTGGTCAAGCGGAACGATTGAAGGGGTATGTGATGCACAGAAAACATGACCGCAGTGACGGCAGTGATGACGTCGCATAAAAATGCCAAAGGAGGTACGACAGCCTGGAAAGTCACAGATGGGTGAGACAGCGTCGGCCTGGAGAAAAGGAAAGAAAAAAAAAAAAGAAAAGTAGAAAAAAGGTATTAGCGTAAGACTATCATGGACCCGGTATGGATTATAAAAACGTACCCGCCAATGTTCCCTCGTAGGAGAACCAATAACTTCACCAAGTTTCTCGGAACGATACCACTCAGCTTCAGCTTCTTTACTAATAGTAATAGATTCGTTATCGAGTAACTCGTAAATATCATCTTCCTCCTCTGTGCCGGAAGCAGAACCGGGGCCGACGGAAAAAGAAGAGGAGGAGAGAAATGACTGATTGTGATGAGGTTTATTCTGATCCTCATTCCCATTCTGCAGTGATGCCGTGGACATGGCTGGCGTGATGGTAGTCATCTTCTCCTTAGGAGAGTTCTTTAGGGAAGCCTGAGAAGCGTTGCGCGATAATCTGGCGGCAGAAGGCCTATCAATCTGACGCAACACCGCAGGAACATAGAGAGGTAATTGAGGCGGTTTGAGTTGACGGGAGGATTGAAGGTTCAACTGGAGGGGATGAGGCTGTGATTTAGGAGGAGCAGCCGTTCCCGTTCCATTTCCATTTCCATTCCCATTCCCATTCCTGGTGATTCTGAGAGTTTGCTGTCGTGGAGATGTTGTGGTGCTGTTGATAGGAGTTGTAGATGTAGAGCTGAAGGGAGATTTGACAGTAGTAGGATTAAGAGGTTGACGGGGTTGAAAGGTATAAGTGCCAGACATGGTGAGGATGATGATGATGATGATGATGTTCAAATGGATTATTATTCCGATAATCAATAGTCCTGAAAATGGCTTATATTGAATATGATGCTTGTGACTGTGATTGTGATGGGCAAAAGTCGAAGTTGATGAGATATCTCCGGCGCAACAGAAGGATGAAGAGGACGAATAGATATAAGATAATCACACAAGGCACGCCCTTATCTCAACAGAACAGAATATAATCGATTTTTATCCTGATTGAGATCCTCCTCTAGATGATGACGATGATGATGATCTTCTCTTCTATCCAGCCACGTAATATTGAAAAAGAAAAGACGATGAAATGATGAAGAAGTATGCGATCAGATATCCATTTACAATGTAAACACCTTGAAATCTCCGGATATTCGCATCTCTTTCGGCCTTGAGATTCGCTACATTAATCGCCAGTATGGAAATGAATCGGTAGATTAGAGATAGAGAGAGAGATAGAGAGATGGAGATGGAGATGGAGATGGAGATATGGAGAGAGAGAGACACAGCAGTCAAGAGTTGTCCAGTTCATGGGATATGGGAATGTGACGGGTCAGATACATAGATCATTGTCTGGTCTAGTCTAGTCTGGCCTCCTACTGTCCCATTACCACGGATATGCCAAAGCATTTTTATAGAGAAAAGGCTCATTATTCACGTTCAGGTCCAGGTTCAGGTTCAGGTTCATATTCAGGTTCAGGTTCGAGGGCTCAATCGAACCGTTGCACATCTTCCCGTCTCCAACTTGAACGGCCGAATAATGGCCACGGATATTGATAAGGGTAAGTAAGGGACTGGGACTGGGACTGGAAGTGGGACTGGATAGACCATGAATATCTCCCATCATCGTTGCTGCGACTGGGCTTCTCCTTCTCTTGTTCTCTTCCTCCTTTTGCCCTTCTATGCGAGACACGCCGTGCAGTAGTCTCGCTGCAAGCCTAAGAGAAAATTCAAAGAAATATAAAAACAGCCATGTATCAATAACATGAGAAGAACCCAGGGATAAACAGAATAATCAGATGTAGCAAAGAATCCGCCCATCAGAAACATCCAGAATTGCCATCGAAGCATTTGACAGCGCTTATATTCCATGTCGTATTACGTACAGACACGGCACAGTTTCCGACTGACCGTAACTAAACCAGGTGGCTGTCTGGTCTGTCCGCTTCAGGATGAACAAGCGGGCGAGCGGAAGAAGAAGAAGAAAAATGTGAGAGGGTGAGTGGGTACAAGGCTCGTGCGCTCGAAATTAATTGCCGTCAATTCAGCAGGAATATATCCGTCTTCGAGTCTGATCAAGAAACAAAAACCGCCGAAGGGCATCCAGGTGAACTGGGTAAGTTAGTGAGCCGGCTTCATAGGAACTGCCTCTGCTTATTCCTCTCTCTCTCTCCGGAGTATGCTTCAATTTTCACTGCCATGAATACGACTTCCCCCTTCTTACCACTTCCAGCAACCAAGGACCGTTGCTGCTGACTATTGTTGTTAATCCCATTGCTGCTCTCACAATCACTGCTATCTGCACCTTTATCCACCACTAAGCGGACCCGCACTCTCCATTGACTGTTGTTGACGATCCATGGTCCGCGGGGCTTGGCCATTATTCTATTTGTCCGCTCTGCCACTGGCTGCACTGCGGCTGCTGTTGGTGCTGCCGCTGTACCTGTTAGAGTAGGCGATAAAAGGCCCGATTGCAGTGGTCCCGGTGCTTGTTGTTGTTGTTGTTGTTGTTGTTGTTGGGAAGGACTACTCCTGGTCGCGACCTTCTTCAGCATACTGCTGCTGCTGCTGCTGTTACTGTTGGTATCTGCTTCAAAATCTGCCGGTCTTGGCCGTTTTGAAGGCTGGTTCAGTGCGCTTGTTGACGCAGACGCCATCATTGGCACACATGACAAGCCTTGCTGTCCCGAAGATAGCGCTGATCCTAGTGCAGGAGCACTGGCTGTTGTCATAGCTGCCGATTGCAATGTCGATGTCGACGTGGGCGCCAATGCCAACGCCGATGCTGCGGACGGAGACACGCCGAAATCAGCACTCCATCGCTCCTGCCCTGCATGTATTCCGTCCAATGTGATCGCCGTTTCCCTGGCAAACTGCGCGGAAAACTGCACGGGAAGTCCGGAATCATGAGTGATGTGCGAAGGAATAGCTGCGGGCTGTTGATTACCCTGTAACGGCGCCGGTATTGGCATTGGCGCTGGCGCTGGCGCTGGTGACGATTTTGCTGACAACCCACCTCCCTTAATATCATCCTCGACTCCTGTGGTATCAACGTATCTCTTTTTCACAGCATCCACGAACCGCTTCATTTTTCCACGAAGCTGGCCATGCGGGATTAGTCGCATGTTATTCGTATCCAGTACCAATTCACCCCCATCAATCTGAATAATCAAGTCATACGCCTGATCATACGTATTCGGTCGTGAATAGTGCAACCACTCCGACCACGCAGGCGCATCATCATCACTCTTAACGAACTTCAATCCAGCCTGCTTCACATGTTCTAGCTTAATGGCAATCTCCACCTTCCTCCGCACAACGTTATAACTGATATCATGCGGTAAAAGTCTTTGCTCCACACCCTTGAACTGATAGTACCGACAATCCCTCAACAATGCACTTCGATGCTCCTCGTCACGGATATGTACTTCATATCCGTTCAACATACGCAGTAAGTCCGTGAAAATCACAGGGTCGCGGTTATCAATGCGTAACGGTCGTATACTGGGCGGACGAAGGAGACCATCTCGTTCGAGACCGGGAAATACTCGGGTAGTGCTGGCGAAGGAAAGGGTTATGGAATGGGTGAAGTAGTTGGGGGAGTTGTTTGGATGCGTCAACAGACTTCGAGGAATGCGAAAATTGTGGTCGCCAATCTCAATGAGGACGTTGGTTTCGAAGAGCTGAGCTGTCAAGCGGGGTACTGTGGGAGACATTAGTTTCGCGTTAACAAGGGAAAATGTTCCGGAGAGGGCTGTCTTATCATCCTTACAGCTGTAAAACTGCGCATCGGCAAATATTCGAACGTATTGAAGTCCATCTTGGGGTTGTATGTAGTATCCTTTTTGTATGGTCAATAATCACAGCCGTCAGCTTCGAGTACCCGAGAGTACCTGGACACGACAAATCTCATACCCTGCAAATGACGTGCTATCTCGGCAAAGGTATCTGGATCTCGATCAATGTAGAGAGTCGGAATCACTCCTCCACCACCACCGCCGGTACATCTTCGTAATTGACTGTCAAAGTAGTCCGAGAAGTATGACGGTGCTCTTAGATTATCAGCTTGATGCCCAGTAATAACGGTCCTCGAGTCTCAAAAAAATACGTTTCAGAGGAGAGATCGCTTCATAGAACTAACCATCGGACATTATCGATGCACCGGACAGTTTGAAGATTCGCGATCCAATCTGTATCGAGAATACTTTCTCAGCTGGCAACAGTGAGGGAGGGGGATTTGACAATGGAGAGAATCCTAGAGAAGTTGGTGAATGTGATTGCGACATCGTTCTATCTTGTTCGTGTTTCTTTCCCTGTTTTTCTTCATTTCTTCTTGTCTGTTCGTCATTCAAGCGCAGTGAAGAGCACTTGATTGCCCTCCCCTCCCCCTTGCTTCCCTCGTTGAATCGTCTCAGATCTTTTTGTGATCTCGCGCGTGGAGACATCATATATATGAATGCAGCATAGACTGACGGGCGATGATATCAGATTGGGAGGTATGTATGTATGGATCGATGTGACATGTATCGTAGAGACAAGTTCGTTCAAGAAATTGCCGGTATATTTCTTATCACCTCTCTATCTTGCCGTGCTGAATCAGGTCGATAGCTTCTTTCTCAAAACTCCTCAGCTTCTTCTTCCTCATCATCTTTTTGCCTTGTTTTCCTCTGCTTCTCCCAGTTCAGGACTCATCATGTTGATCCGCAGGTTGGTTCCTTTTCGTCTCTCCCCTTTCAATTGTTGTATCTGGTCTGCAGAGGTCCATGGGTGTGATATGTCTGATGCGACTTGGATACTCAAGCAGCATGAACGCCTTTCATGACGACGAGAGACGATGATGTAGAATTATATGTCAGACAATTGCAGTTCTCTCTCTCTCTTAATAACGGTTGGAAGTAAGTACAGGAGGTTGTGACGGCGATGATCATGACTCTGGCATTCGGCGTCTCATCCTCAGTTAATGAGTAAATCTGCGTCAATGATCATGAATCATGCTTGACTGATAATAAGATGAACAATGATCGCGCAGGGGAGTGGATGTAGAATGTAGATGTTCAAGTTCATCTGGTATGAGAGAAGGAAGGGGATGCTTGTCCAGAGTGTTAATTCAGGCAATGATTAAAAAGATGTCATGGTGAAGATGATGATCTTGTCTTGTCTATGAGCTAGCCGTTCGTGAGATGCATACTGTACCTCCAAGCAAAAGGTATCCAATGACTTGCGATGCGAGGAGGAAAAGAGATACAAGAAAAAGCGAGTGAAGGAAAGGAGAGGAAAATGCTGAAAGTGGTATATTGCTATGTTATGTGTTTATTCACGCTGTGAAAAGCAGGAAATTGAAGAAAAAGAGAAGAACCAGGCATTTCTCCTGGATGATCACCACTCAGGTGGTTGTCCATATAAAATCATCGTCCATGCGAATATCTCCTTCCAATTAACTCTTCAAGTCTTATGCTGCTGCTGCTGATGCTGCTGCTCATTCAATCCTTGAGCCGTCTCATATTCTCCTCTTCCTCTTCCTCCTCTTCTTCCTCCTCATCCTCCTCCTCCCCCTCCCTCTCCCTCTCCTCTAGGTGTCTCGATACATCAGTACTTTGACACCCGGGACAGTTATGCACGACTTCATGCGCAAAGACATCGCAGTCAATGCAGAAATGATTGCGACAAACCGTACATTCATAGCGACTACTCGGGCTGATCCCCTTAACACCTCGAGCAGCAGGAGTGACCCCAGTCATCGATCCCTTCCTCCCCTTGTTTAGCAGTGATGCATGCTGATCAGCCAGATAGCCATCTCCATTGCCGCCGACATTTTTTCTCCGTTGAGACTGTGGCGGTATTGGTGGAAACAGAGCAGCGCAAGAGTAGCAAGACTTTTGCTTCTTCTTACTAGCTCTCCTCCACGACACTTCGACGTAATTCATCAACGGGAAGAGATGATGGTACGATCTCGCGAGATGTGTTGACAGGATCAGCGTTAATCCGCACGATGGACACTCGGCTGGTAGGTTGCACACTCTCGTCCCACATCTTGAGCAGGAATAGCCTCCTCTCGTAGGCGTGGAATGACAAGCACATAACGATGCATGCTGTTCGACTGTCCGGCTGGGAAACCCCATCAGGAGTAATGAGGAATTAAGTGCCGCTTGGGCTTGTGAATGAGTTACTGGCGGTGTCGTGATAGCCATAAGTAACTCTCTGAAATGAACCTCGTCGATTACGACGCCGTAATATCCTCCGCCATCACTGATGTCGTCTGCTCGACCATCGGTCGAGACATCATTGTTTGTCCTGGCGCATATCTCTCGACATACAGCGACCTGAGCAGCAAGACCGACGATGCTAACGCGAATCTTATCCGTGATCAAATGAGAGATGGTCTCATGGATATCGCCTGGATCAGAAGAGCAAAGAGAGCCGAATATTATGATAACCTCGCGAGTTCCATGTGAAGGGGTATGGAACAGCATACCCCTAGCCATCTCCAATGCGTTTTGCAGACTGGGCATGTCTCTTGGATCCTGGGCTCTTAACTCATGTAAGGCTAGAAGATGCTGCGTTGGGTTACCGCTCAAATCACTGATACGTAATGCTCTTCCGTCGCGCATGCCTATCATGCCGAGTTGGGAGATTGGATTCTGCTCGAAGAATTCCAGAACGAATTCAGATGCGTAACGAAGTGTGAGAAGATAACGCGTAGGACGAAGGTCCTTCTCAGCCATAGCGAGAGAGAGATCAATGACGAGGATGACATGACGAATGATGCCTCGTTGTAAGGGGGTTGTATCGCGGAGAAGTCTTTTTCTCTTCCCAGCTTCTAGTAGACCTTCAACGGTAGATTTGATGGTCCCATCTGCACCTTCGACTAAAGTCTCCCATGTCCTGGCGACTTCGAATTGTTTACCGCCGGTACGCTTTCTTTTCCGCTGCTGCTGCTGCTGCTGCTGCTGTTGATGATGACGAACGTGATGTTGTTGCTGTCTTTTGCCTTGAGCAGTCGAGCGCCCTGCAGTGGCGGCACGTATCTGGAGGTCGTCTGAATCAGAATTTGAAGTGTCTGACATTGTGTTTCTATCTTCCTTGTTTTTCGAGAGAGAGAGAGGACGGCGATTCGAGTACCCCAATACCAGGTGTCGGTATCAGATGTCAGATGTCAAAAGTCAGATGTCAGATAGCAGATAGCTAGTAGTAGAACCTCTTTCTCAAGCAGCCAAGCAGTGAGTATGAAACATGAGGATGCCCTGAAGACACGGCGGCGATGATCCACGCCAAAGACAGGGAGTGTACAGTGTGATGCTGATTGTTGTCAACCAGCAGTCAGCAATCACCGTCCGTTCTCATCTCATTCTCTCAGTCTCATTCCTTTATCATCATCATCATCATTATCAACATCTAGATGAACGACCTGTCAGTGAGTGATAGACAAAAGAGTACAACAACCTATGGGACTGACTGATTGACCCGCTATTGTAGTATTCTCGTAAAATATGGGTGGGTGGACATTCGATGAGATCGTCTAGAAGCCTGAGAAACTGACGGTCTGAGTTGTTTTGACCGTGATTTAAGGTTATTTATGATAATATTCGTCATCAACGATTGACAGCAATCATCTTGAATCTCAACATCATCATCATCTTCATCTTCTCATTTCCACCCACATCCCCACATTCTCGCCCATCATGGTTGTCTCCTCCGTTGCGCAATGTCAAATCCGCAGGTCAATCTCCGCGGCCAAATCAGCCTCAACGTCATGCTATTTTCTACTGCGCCCGTTACTACTACCATCATCATCTTCGCACAACCTCCTTCTTAACATCCATCAGCCATTGCGAGGACAGGGACGGAGACACAGACACAGACACAAGTACTTCTATTCTACCTTCTCAACTGCAAGGTCACTTCAGCTGCATAGACCAGCTGTCAAACGTGACAACCTTATTACTCCTCCCTCATTGTCATCTCTCGTTGCTGCTGCTTCTGTTTCTGCTGTTGGTGGTTGCTCGACACGGCGTTACTGTGCTATTCTGCCTGCTCATCTTAGCAAGATGTCTGATCGCGAAATTTTACCCAAGGCGTGAGTAGAAAAGAAGAAAGGAGAGGAGGAGAGTGCGTGGTGGTGGAGAGAGAGAAAGAGAGAGAGAGAGAGAGAGAGAGAGAGAGAAACAACAGGAGTTTTGAACTTTTAGCTAACTACTCCATTCCAGTGTCAAGCCCGTCCATTATCACCTCTCCATCTATGACCTTAAATTTGCTGGTTCTTGGAGCTATAATGGTACCGTCAAGATTGATTCCAAAGTCACTGAAGAGACCGATGAAGTCGTCTTGAATGTCAAGGAAATTGTAGTCCACCATGCTGAGATCGTCGCTGGTGATGGTATGTTACCTGTTGTGTGATCCCGTACTTTCTCTCATCTCGTTTCTCTGACGCGGTTATCTTCTTTTTTTTCTTTCCCTCTTTTTTCCTTTTTCCCTCTCAGCAACCCTCAAAGCGTCAAGCATCACCTACGATGCCACTAATGAGCGCGTCACTCTCAAATTCCCTTCTACTATCCCCTTAGCCGACTCCGCTAAGCTCACCATCGATTTCTCCGCCAAAATAAACGACCACATGGCCGGTTTTTCTCGTGCCAAGTATACGCCTGAAACTACCCCCTACGAGGCTACTCCCACCGATGGTGAATCCCATTACATGTTCTCAACTCAATTCGAAGCTTGTGATGCTCGTCAAGCTTTCCCCTGCTTCGATGAACCTAATTTGAAGGCCACTTTCGATTTTGAAATTGAAATCCCCAAGGGTTTGACTGCTTTGAGCAATATGCCTGTTAAGGAGACTAGGGCTGGCGCTAATGATAAGCTTGAGGTTGTTGCGTTCGAGAGAACGCCTATCATGAGCACTTATGTGAGTAGTAGTAGTAGTAGTAGT
>JAGYHZ010000029.1:0-19771 GCA_024244195.1 Ascosphaera aggregata | reverse complement strand
CCTTTTTTCAATCAATCTGAAGAGTAGATCTTATCATATGAAGACCCGGAGACGCTGCGTCATGGTAGAGGCACGAATGATTCATCAAGGTATATCATCTTCTACATGCTTCCAGTTCTATCCCTTCTAAATCCTTCATCACCCCTGCGCAATCATGATGCCTGGGGTGCAGACAGAGTTCACACAGAACTTTAATACTGTGTATGTATCATGAACACGCCGGAACCTGGCCTGTGAGCAGCAACGGGCGTTGAAGCGAGTGAGACACAGTTTTGCTTGTCTTGCTTAAGGGTCTCAGAAATGACGAGATCTAGCCAGTTGCTTGTGATGATAGTGCACGGCACATTACCATTTGTCTCACCGCTATATTGACAAGGAACCATACGATCTGCGCTGGCCCCATCACTAAGCTATTAATTGCTTCCACGCTGTGACTACGCCGAAGATCTCGATTGCGTACTTGCAGCGAGGCACGGGTAGCATAGCCAATGCCAGTGTCAATGTCAATGTCAATGTCAATGCCAATGCCAATGCCAATGTCAGTACTAAAGACTTGTTCCTCGTGGTAGTTCTGCTCGGGGTTCAAGGAACAACTCTGCTAATCGTCCGAATCAATGCCGTAATTCATCCGCGAAGATTATCCTGTCACCTCGCAAAGCAGAGCAAGCAAGTCTGCAATGGCCATTTTAACACCCTTCGTCGCTATCATCTGCCCAAACCTCACCTTCTTTGCTGCGTGCCGTAGGGACTTTTTCACTGAAACCGATTAATAAGAGAGAGAAGAAAAAAGAAAAAAGAAAAAAGAAAAAAAAAATCACTTCCATATCCTTCGCTCGAGAGATAAAAAAGAATGATACAAGTTGACCTAACGTACGTGCAAGCCATGAACTGTAAGACTTCTACCATCGACGATTAGTAAAGCATCCTTTGGGTGATGATTGATATCCAAGAATTTTATCTTCTCACGTACCAATTACTCTCGAGTGACAGAGAGTTGTTCGAGATACGGGCAGTCGGTGGTGATGATGATGATGTACACCACAGGTCAAAGACATTCTGATATCACCCCATCAATGCACTAGGAACATGCCATGAGTGGTTCAGATGTATCAACAACAACAACAACAACAACAACATATAACATGCTTTACTTAATCTATCTTCTTCAGATTTAGGTGTCTTCCAGGTAAGCATCAACTGATTGACAACGTGAGTGATTAGCAAATACACGTAATATGCAAGAAAGAAGAGTGTGCACTACTCCCAGTATGGCTGTTCTGAATGCGATCAGCCGTGAACCGCCAGTGCCAAGTTCTGAAAGTCTCCTAGAGTGAAGAAACAGTACCAGAATTTGAAACTGGAAACAGCAAGTTATCTCCAACTGTTGTTGAAGAACCACAGCTGATCTTTAATTCAAGGGTTTTCAAGGGCAAGAGATGGGTGGGTTCTTGCTACGGTGGTTTGTTATTCACCGATAGTCAAGATAGATTAAGTCATGACCAAGTACTCTTCTCGATAGGCCTTGGGACGCCTTCGAATAGACAATCTATCTCGTTAAATCCTGGTGTAAGGAGTCAACGACGACGGAGACGATTTAGAGGAGTATCCCAGTCTCGTGTACGTGGACTTGTCAAGGACAAGGACGAGGGAGTGATATTAGAAGGTGTCAGCACTCTATTCGACGGACACCAAATGTAAAGAAGAAAGTAAGCAAGAAGTATGCAAGGAAGGAGGGGTGGGGGGAAGATATCTACATATGTGGATATATATCTGTCCATGCTGCGTGTCGGACCTGTCTCTACGCAGGTACGACTCATTATAGTAATGAGAAGTGACTTCGAGTGTCAGGGGGATGATCGGTGTCACACCTGGTACCTCCTTTTTTTCCAAGGAAATGACGTTTCATGCTCATTGCAAATGTCCTCTTAACTGTACATGTCACAAACGCAGTTCTTGGTTGAACAATAAGTGGTACATGCTTTTCGAAGCCTTTAGACGGATTCTGCACGGTCAGGGTGACCATATCCTACATGTGGGGAAGGGGCGGTGGTCGGGTCTAGGTGAGTGCGTACGGTTGGAATCACTGGAATCACCAGGACTGGTTGGTGCAACATCAAGAATACGAAGTAGATCATTGTGTGGGAAGTACCAACACGGCTTTTGACGTTATAACTGAATCAGTTTGCTATATCCATACATTTCTTTGGTACCATCTAATGATATCCGTGCAGAAATAGCTTCTACACGACAAGTAGGTAGCCACCTGACCTATTGATACTTCCCAACCCCATTTCAATGTTTCATCATTTCAAAACACGAACGAGACGGATAAACAAACCGGAATGATAGACACTATCGCTAAGCTGTACCTGTTTTCTCTCCTGAAGTTTCCTCAACCTCGGTCACAGCAGGGGTATGCCCCTTAGCCTCCAAGTCATGGGGAGTAATGTCTGTGCTGTATTTGCTGTAGTCGACCGGACCGCCAAAGAGATTGTCCATCTCCTCGAGTGGAATTCCCTTGGTCTCAGGATAAAAGAAATAGAGGCAGGGAATAGTCAAACAAATGTTAGCAGCAACAAAGACGAAGGAGAACTTCCATCCAATCTTCCCCAGACCCTTTGGAGACACCTGAGACCACATGGTATTGAAGCCCCAATGACCAATACCACAAGCGATGGCGATACCGGGGCCACGAATCTGCATGGGCATAACCTCACTCATATACGTCCACGCCATGGGGCCGTAGGTCATGGAGAAGACAGCACCGGTAAACCAAATGAAGAAGATACCGGCTCCGGAAAGTCCCTTCTTGCTACCGTCGGTGTTCTGCGAGTTCACGATACCCTCACAAGCCAAACAAATGACGATGATGATGGTACCGATGATCAGGGGTCGACGACGTCCAAAGCGATCAGCGAAGAAGAGAATCGAGATTAGAGTGGTCACTGGGCCCACAAACATGTAGCATGAAGAGATCAAGGTGATGTTGGAGTCAGAGAATCCCAAACCACGATACATAGTAGTCTGGTAGTAGACAATGACGTTGATACCGGTGGTCTGACCGAACGCTTGAACGCCTGTCGCGAGTAGCATTCTTTTGCGCCATTGCGGGACGCAGAACATGGCCAACCACTGATTGACTTTGATGTTCTTCTCAGCAGAGATGACCTCCTTTATCTCAGCAAACTCCTTTTCGATCCATTCCATGTTGTTGCCGTCATAATGCAGACGAATGAGAAGCTCACGCGCTTCCTCATACTTCTCCTGCGCAACGAGGAAACGAGGTGACTCTGGAAGGAAGAACATGCCAATGAAAAGTAGTATGGACGGAACAACCTGACCACCAACGGGCACGCGCCATTGAACCTGACTGGTATCCTTGCAATGAAGGGTACCATACCCTAACCAAGATGCGACAAGGTAACCAAAACCAATCATCTGTTGTGTGAAGCCGACGACGAAACCACGGTGAGCGGGGTGAGAAGACTCCGCATTATAGAGAGGGACAGACATAGTGAGGACACCGATCGCAAGACCTGCAACGATACGACCGACGAGCATCATGGCCAGACTTTGGGCAGCAGTTTGAAGAGCACATCCAATGGTGGCCACGCCACCACCGACCATAAGAGGGAGCTTTCTACCAAAGCGATCAGTGACGGTACCAGCGATCAAAGCACCGATAGCAGCTGGAGAATGATCAGCAAAGAATTTATGTCACCGGAGTCACATTTTAGCTTACCTCCACCGCAGTATGTAGAATTAAGAGCACCGACGATATTCGTTTCAGGCGTCGTATCAAAGTAGTCGAGGAAATTCTTGGAGGCAATGACATTGACCATGACCCCTGAATCGTAGCCGAATAGGAACGAGCCAAGACCCGCAAAAGCGGCAAGGCCATAGGCGTAGGCCTTACCCATTATGAAATAGGCAACTAGTAGTGTAAGTAGAACAAATTGAAGTGGTGATCCAAGTACACCTTATCCGAGACAGTCCCATCTCCAGCAAGCTGTTAGAGAGAGCTGAGAGCACTTTATAATCAAGGAAAAAGGACGTCAAAGCTAATTGTCTTTGGACTTCCCGAAGCATGAACATCGAACAATGTTGAGGGTCACGCTGCACTCCTGGCGAATACGGAAATCCTTGGACCAAGGTCGCTAATATCGCCGAAGAAACTGGAGAACAGCCACCCGGCAGAGCAGATTGTTGGTCATTTCGTTTCTGCACTTGAGGACATGGAGCTGTGGTTAGTGGCCAGCTCTCCGCAGGTCAAATTCATTGTCCCTATGATCCATATATCTGTAATAGTAATCGCCTGATTGCTGCTCTCGAGCAAGAGCCTGTGACCTCGTAATACGACTGAGTTTGCAGCATTTCATGGGTTGAGCCCCTCACGGGGCAGATACCTTTGCTGATGCCGAGTCATGAAAAGCTTGATCATTTTGATGAAGACAATCTTCTCATGATCCATAGATCTCTGCTGTCAATGCTAACGAGCGTTGGCGAATTCCTTGTACTCGATGGAAGTGACGATCGCTGACCTTAAGGAGGTCTCGCCTGTAATCCACTCCGAGAACGAGTCTAACTCACCCAATCACTGAGATCAACACCTGAGATGCTTCCTCGTAAGAACGAGCTTGCAAACAAAGGACGCTTCACTGTGGGTCCGTCATAGTTGACAGGACATCATTCATTTTCCCCTCTTTTCGAAATGATATTCACTTCAGGAGTAGAATGTGAGCAGAAGACATGCCCCCCTTTTCTGGAAGCTGCAGAATTGGCCAATGGCGCATACGTAGCGGCGCCAGGTCATGAGTATTACCCCGCGAAGCCTTCTTGAAGGTACCAGTTCTCGTCTGAGCAGATGAAACAAGAAAAGACCTCCTCGGTAAAAGAAGCTTCTCCCAGATGCTAACTGGCTTGGGTTTGTGAATTGTTAATCGCACCAATCACACTAAGGCTTGGATTGCCCGCATTGCTGTACATGTCAAGGGTGATGCATGGGATTGATTCCGGCGGCCCGAGAAATAG
The DNA here is from genome assembly GCA_024244195.1 of Ascosphaera aggregata. NCBI lineage: Eukaryota > Fungi > Ascomycota > Eurotiomycetes > Onygenales > Ascosphaeraceae > Ascosphaera > Ascosphaera aggregata. Next base: position 14,740 of record JAGYHZ010000029.1, on the reverse strand, counting down.
AATTAGACTTCGAGATCTGACAATATCAGAAGAGCTCCCGACACTCGATCCAAGATCTGGGTATGCTGAGTGTGACATGCGGATATGCGAACCGAGCTTTAAATGAGGGATGCGCCCAAGAAATAGAGAGTAATCTCTTGCATCGTATGTCCTCGACATGTAGTTGCGTCCGCAAAGCTGATCGTGTGGTATGCAGTGATGGCTCCTCAATGGTAATGTGACTTTATCAAGTTTTGGTGACAGCCGTGCAATCATGATCCGGACACGAGGGTGTTAGAATGGACCGAACTGGGAAGCTGCAAACTCCTGCAAAGAATTGCTGCCTCCACAGCTGTCGCCTTTATAAAGGGAAGACACCAACTGTTAAGTAGCTTGCAAATCAGAGTACACACTTCATCTCTTTGGCAACTCTTCCTCGTTAACGAGTACTTGCTTCACCATGTCTGTCTATGAATCTTCCATGCCTTATGGCGCCTATCGCAAGCCTGCTCCAGACAGGTTGCTCGGCGATGCTCAAGCACTTCTTGTCGACGATACCTACCATCTATTCTCTATGAACGGCCCCAGCGAGACTTACATCCAAGATGAGCGTCTGAAATGCGGCTGGGAGCATTACGTCTCCAAGGATCTCGTTCATTGGACTCGCAAGGCTAAGAGCGGCCTCTGGTCCGAGGTCAACGACCCCAAGGCCCCAGACCACCACGGCATCTGGGCTGGCTGTGTCATCAACGCCCCTGATGGCAATATGCACCTTTACTATGCCGGCTATGACACCGGCCACGAGGGTCAACAGCTCGTTATCCGCGCCAAAGCCGCTGACAAACACGGAGAGCTCTTCACGAAGGACCCTGAGCCTATCAAAATCAGCGAGCATACAAAGGACAATCTCCTCCTGTATGAGCCCAATGACTTCAGAGATCCCTATATCCGCTGGATTGAAGAGGAGCAGAAGTATTTCATGTTGATCTCCTCGCTAAGGGTCCCATGTGGGGTCGTGGCTGTCTCGGTCTGCTGACCGACGGATCTGGAGACGTGGGATGTTGAGCCTAAGCCTCTCTATGCTCCCAATGACGTTAACTGCCCGGAATGTTCTGAGTTGTTCAAGATGAACGGAAAGTGGTTTCTCACTTTCTCTCGCTATCAAGCGCCCAACGCTGGTACCGTTTACAGGGTTGCTGACTCTCCCCGCGGTCCCTTCCGCCGTCCACGGGATAACACTGGCATGAATCTCGATGCTCGCAGGTGGTACGCTGCCAAGTCATGCGAAAAGCCTGGCTGTCCTGATAAACGCATCTACTTCGGTTGGATCAGTGATCGCAATCCTGAAGATGATGGCATGTATATGTGGGGCGGTGTGATGCTCTACCCTCGTGAGGTAACGGCCACTTCCGTGGGTACCCTCCGCATTGATATGCCTCAGGAGATCATTGATGGCTGCTTTGAAAAGAAGCCATATTTCAGCATCAAGAACAGGGCCATCAAGTGTTTAGGCGCGGTCAAGTCCGAATTCATCGACTGCCCTTCTGACCTCAAGACTCCCGCTGGACAGCTTCTTGCCTTCCGAGCTACACCAACCGTGGACACTGCAGCGTTCGGTGTCCTTCTTCGTTCTGATAAGGATCACCAAGGTGTCTGGGTCTCGTTCTGGATCGAGCGCAAGGACAAGGACACTTTCTTCTACCGCGTCGCTATGAGCTACCAGCCATTCCCTCTCGATGACTGGACTGGTCCCCACCACGAGTTCACCCACCGTGAGATTGATGGGACCGACTTCGTTTCTCACAACAACGTCGCTGTTCCTGCGAACGACAACTTGGTCCGCATCATGCTCACTGGTGATGTAATTGAGATCTTCGTTGGTGGCAAGGCTTTGACCTGGAGATACTCTATTACAGAGATTGAGAGAAAGAACGAAGGTAACCATATCGGTCTTTTCGTCGATGACGGTGAAGTTGTATTCGAGTCATTCGAGGCGTTCAAGGGTGTTGAATCCGCTTAAGGATAGGTCACCGTCTTTATGGCATGAGCAAATGTTGAGCTGAGCGTATCAGGGTGAAAAAATGCCGACTAATCATATTCACATAGCCTTTTCTAAAGCAGCGCCCCTCTTTGAAACACAAAGACCAGTCGTTGGAATGTTTGCTCTGGTGTTAATGAGTAATGTTATTATCAGTCACAATTGAATGAGTTTCGCAATCCCCATACGTGCTGTAAACGTGTGCATGACTTTTCCAGGCGTGCTTTCAACGAAAATGTGAAATGCAAGAGTAATTGTCTCAGTGCCTAGCGGAAGGCGAATCGAGTCTCCTCAGGCAGCTAATGGCCCTTCACCTGGGAGGCAATCACAGGCTATCCCGCCTATTAGTCTTAGTGAAGCATACTTAAGCTTTTCAATGGCGGCTTTTTCGGTTGTTGATGTGCTAATGTGTGTGCAAGTCTGCGATGTTGACTTTTCCTGCGGTTGACGTTGGGAGTTGCCGACTTGGAACCAACAATGACGTCACCAGTAAATATCACGAATTACGCAGAATTGTGATGTGATGTAACATCGTGTAGTGTAGTGTAGTGCAGTGCAGTGCATTGTCCATTCAGGCATCGCCATGCTTCGCTTCAAATAGAGCATTTGTCTGCGATGAATTGCCTCCAAAGACCCTGTGCTCGTATTTGTGCAAGATTCCGACCTGCTTGTTTCTCCCTAGGTGGGCGTTGTTTTCCCTTCATGATGTCTCCTCGACCTCACAAAGGGGGATAGAAGGACTTGGCGGAGCAGCGCGATGCATCAATGACCATCCAGAAGTCATTTACAACCAGCAATGGGTGCCAGACTTTGGTCTGTCGGCAGAGCACTAATCCCAAAGCAATTGGCTTCACTCGTGCGGACGCCATTGATGGTGGATCTGCTTCTGATGTAATATATTGCAGGGCTGAGGACTCTGGAGATAGTTGATGATGACCATCACCCAAGCTGGAGTCAAACATCTCCCGACTCGATGATATGCACTATAGTATTTTCCATGTCGAATCAGGTCATCATAGGGTTGATACTATGCTAGCCAGTGAGATGGGTTGAGTGCTGGAGTATGAACACTTGGGTCATGCATGACTGAGGTAGAAACGGTACTTGGAAGCCTGTACATCAGTAAAGTAAAGAATAGAGTTGTTGATAACCAGTCGTAGAGGGGGTCCAGTTGTCATATATAAAAAATCCGGTACGACATTCACAGATCGAGATTTTCTAATCATCGGAATGACCTCAGGACGTTAACTTCCAGTCGACACTACAAGTAACATATCGAACATGGCTGTGAACCCGCGTGTTCTTCTTCTCGGTGGCCATGGGAAAATCTCCCTCCACCTCACACCTCTGCTGCTTCAGCGCTCATGGGATGTCGTCAGTCTCATCAGGAACCCAGACCACGTTGATGAGATTAAGGCACTCGGTCAGGGAAAGAGGGGAAAGCTTGAAGTGATAGTATCAAGTCTTGATGATGTTAGGAATGATGAGGATGCGGACAATATCTTGAAGAAAGCAAACCCTGACTATGTAGTCTGGTCTGCAGGTATGACAGAATCATCCATCAGATACAGGAGCACTCCGTTTGGCAGGAAACTGACAGCTCGTGTCATCAGGCGCTGGAGGAAAAGGAGGTGCTGCGCGCACGTACCAAATTGATCGTGATGCGTGCAAACTCATCATCAATGCAGCGATCTCCAGGCCCCAAATTACGAAATTCCTCATGATTTCACACGTCGGTAGTCGACGTACCCCTCCTGCGTGGATGCCAAAATCATCATGGGAGAAGATTGATCATGTAAATCGTGAGGTTCTACCGACCTATTATGCCGCGAAACTCGATGCAGACGAGTATTTCCTTGCCATGACCAAGAAACGTCTACTTGATGGTGACGCAAGGTTCCAAGCCATTCTGCTACGTCCCGGATTGCTGTCGTTGGACAAGCCCTCCGGCAAGGTTGAGCTAGGAAAGACTACTGAAGGAGGATCTGCTAGTCGTGAACAGGTGGCCGTAGTCGCAGATAAATTACTGGCGCGGGACGATACGACAGGATGGATAGATGTTCGTGATGGCGACGAGCCCATTGACGACGCCATCGATCGCGTCGTCAGAGACAAGGTAGACACAGTTGAAGGAGAGGATACCGAGGCTATATACCAGCGATACGGCGTGCTTTAAGGAAGCGGACCACCGGAACGAAGGAAAATATGGGTAACCATCGCGTGAGGATGACGGTTCTTCTCATGGATCCGATGCTCATCGGCGGAGCTGGGACTACATTTCAATGGAGATCCCCACATATTATTAAATATGGTATATCTTTCCATCGTGACAAACTTAGTGACAGACATTACAATTCGTAGCATGAACGCGTTCGGCTTCTTGATGCTATGCCTTTCCAACATTTCTCCTAAACGACCTGCCTAACAGCTCAACTGAGACCCATCTCCGCGTCATCGCTCAATGCCCATTGACTTGGTGCTCTCTGAATTCCCGAAGAAGGACCTACTGCATGAGGTCCCCATTGGTCCGGTAAGTCCCTCTCAAGTTCAAGCTCCTGATCACGAAGACTCCTGGCAGGAGATCCGGTATCTGTATCGGCGCCTGATCTTAAGTTTGATCGACTCGAGCGGAGACATACACGCCGACTGTCATGATGGATACCACTGCTGCCTTCCATACTTGCTTTCGACCTCAAGCTTCGGGGATGAGATGGCCTATTGTCGCCAGTAATAGTTATGTCACCTCTCCTAGGAGAATGTTTCTGTAGCATGCTTTTTTTGGATGCCGCCGCCTTCGCATGGAGGTCCCTAAGATCTGTCATATGCTTTTCGTGTATCTCTTTGATGTCTGTTTTTGCCGAATATGCTGCTGTCAAATCTGAATCGCGATTGTGCATGAATTGTTTTTCATTCACTGATATCAACAAAGCAGAGGGGGAGTCGCTACTTCTTTCTCCGCTGCCGCCAGAGAACCATCGTTTCTTCCTATTCTTAAGTTCATTGTCATTGGCATGTTGTTTTCCAGAAGCAGCTGCGGCCGCCCGTCCGTCAGGAGAGCTGGGTGTTTTATATTGTGTACCTTGAACGTCGTGTGAATCTCCCGATGCCACTTCAACTAATTCAGCGTTCCTGCACCATTTTCGGCGCCTTGTGTAGCGTGACCATCCGTCTTCTCCTCGGCAATCATGCCACTAAAGGGTCACTGTCAGCAGACACTATCATACTCAATAACAAAGCTCAACCATACCTTGTTGTCATAATAAATCCAGCCTTCGGCATCTGTTCTACATTCCGGACTCTCCTTTGACTTTCCACCTCTCAACTTTTTCGGCATTTCAACTTCCACCGTCCACTCACTTCCAGGAACCCATCTCCATCTCGCATTATCATTCTTAACGTCCGGCAGCTCAAAGTTTTCCGTGGAAGGAGCTGGGTTGAGGTGCTCGTCTGTCCATGGTGTACGCTCGTTAGAGAATAAAGTAGTCGTCCACCCTAAACCAATCCATTTCCTCTGATTCTCGTAAAGTATGAATGTGAAGCGAACCCCCGGTGATATCGATGTTCTCCTCTTGGCAAATGAAAAAGACGGCTCCGCTGGGTTGGACGTATAGCTCGGTACTAGCTCAGCGGAGGCACTATCGCTTATGAGATTGAGACCGGTGACCAGGGAACAGAACTGGCGGATGGCTAATGACCGCCAAAGCATGATGCGAAGAATCCTGGCCGGTCTTGAATGCCAGGTGAGAATAATAGTTCCAACGACCAATACGACACGCCGAGCCGTGATGATATAAAGAGGTGGGAGACTGAGTAGGATCCAGAGTGGGGTTAAATATAGTATCCTTGTTAGTAGCACCGTGGTAGCCGGTCTGACGGTAGAAACAGTTGCCTCTTGTTGAGCAACGATGAAGTCCATCATCTCTAGTAAAGGTTCGAAGAATATGTTGCATTTTGTCGTAAAGTCGCGGAGAGTGTCAACAATCTCATCAAGACTTTTGTGGTGGACAGAGTCCATTTCCTTCTTATTTTTCTTCTTCTTGATTTTGTCTTGATCCGTCAGAGCTTGTAATCGCCAATTGCCCTTGCTTGTTGAATTTAGGGCTATAATCAATCCGCATATAACCATTAAAGGGCCAGCCCAGAGTATGAGAACGTCTCCATGAAGAACAATGCCCCAGAACGATGCCACAAGCAGATAACTCTCCCAGGCATTGTTGCCGGTCCATGTCAACAAGCCTAGAAGTTTTAGGATTGGCAGTAGGTATGGATGCGCGTATGCAAGTGCTCGAGTGACGGGAGGCGGCGTAGCCACCAACAATGGGGATTTCCTATGAACGATAACAGTCGATCGTTGCCTTGAGGCGAGAGAGGAGCCGGCTATATTAGCTGGCGAGAATGCGGCTATGGTGCCGGGGATACCACTATCACTCGAATCCTGACCGACCATGGGGCCTACTATCTTCTGAATTGGTGAAACGGAATCAAGCCAGTACGTATCTATTAATGGTGTATTCCTGTTAGTATTCTGGAAGTTAAGGGAAGGTAAACTATTGAAGAGATATGATGGCAAGATTGCAGATGGACCGGCCGCACCAAGAGCTGCCATGATTCATATAAATGTTGCGGGTCCTTTCAGCAATCACCCGCAAGGGCACAACATTCTGGAGTGGTTAATTTGACGCAGGGAAGGCGATGGTGATGATATTGGCGATTGATCTAAATCTTCGGGGACCAATAGGCGTGATTCAGGACAAGGATTTGGGCAGAAGGCTGACTCCCGCACCGGTCCACAAGCAAATAATAACCCCTTTATACGAGAAGGATTGGCAGAATTGAAAAAGAAGCGCAAGCAAGCCGATAGGGTCATAAACGAGGAACAGTATAGTCAAGGCTCACAGGCTATGGTTATCTTGTCCCTCCTGTTACTCTTTCTCTCCCTCTACCTCTCCTTTTCCTCTCAATCCCTTAATCTCTTCACTCTGTCTTTCCACCCTCTGCAAGACAACTAGATTCCAGGTGCCTGAAGTGTAGCTATGATTCAAACCCACGGTTAGTGTGCGATTGAAATACAGGGTCCGGAGCATGTGAACGCTGATTGCTTTGCGACAAAGGCACGAGGCCCTATGGAATGAAGAGATGTAATGTCACGATAGACCGACTTGGTTTAGCTCGACAGAGAGATAGTGTTATGCTCAAGACTGTGTGGGGACACCTTCTAGTGATAGATTGAAGCAATTGAGAAAAAGTCCAAAAACTCGTTGATGTAGGAGTGCTCCAGGAAGAGGATGAGAGCGCGAAGACCGTGTTCAAAGACCAGACAACCAGCGAGACGAGGACTGTCTCAGTCTGACACGACCATAAGCAGTCAGATAAGCAGCCTTCAGAGGCTGCGGGTTTGGGGAGACAAGTTGAGTACCACTTCGCTGAGTACACGTTCCGGCAGCAGTGATGCCAGTAGCTATAGGCGGAGACTCTTCGTGCAGAAGTCTTCATTCCAAGAATCTCAATTTGTGTTCCAGGGAACCGCCTTCCAGAAGAAATATCATCTCATCGCTATCATTTCCCATTCCTCTCATATCCATTCCTCCTGTCACATTTGAAACATCTACATCACAGATACACCATCTTTTCTCCATACCAATTCTCGCGCAAATCATGTTTCCATGTTTCGAGGAGCGTTGAATGCCGGCGATTGATATATTTGCGGCAATGGCGTTGATAGCGTGATCCAGAGACCCCCACCACATCAGATCACGTGCAATCAGACCAGTCAGCTTCAGAATGGTACACTTAAGGAGCAATCCTTCTCTAAAAGCCATTCAGAGCAAAAGCACCATTCTTCTATCTCTTTGCTCTATGCACAACTGCGATCTGAATGGATGTTGGAGAGTAAGCTAGAAAGATCATTCAGACGATTATTCAGGAATCTAATTGATATTGTTAGCTTACATAAGCCATATCTAAAGCATCGCCTCGTCCGGTGGGATTTTGTAAGCGCGCGCGTGTATATACGCTAGTCCGGATATAGTTAGTTTATGACAGCGGTTGCACTAGTCCGTAAACAGTTAGATCGAATTACCAAATCTCTCCGGGCATCGCTCCATCGCTCCAACGCTTACATTGCGACGAAGCAGCAGTAAGGGAGTACTGGAGAAGTCGCTGGATCTCAAAGAGTTCGAAAGGTGTGTGAGCGCATTGGGTGGGCATATTGCAAAGTGGTTTGTGTTCAGTTGCAATTCTTGTTGGGTATTATAGAAGGGTCTTGTTTATGAGAGAGTTGGTTTCGCGTTGGGTATAAGCTTGTGAAATTTTCAATGTTCATTCATCAATCATGGTTGGTACCTGCCCGTCGCGGCGTATCTTATTATCAGGTTCAGTACTTCTTGACTGACTCTCTGGCGTTTTTAAGGCCCATCGTTTAATAGCGCAAATTGTTTTGACCACCGGTCGTGTCTTCGGTCGCGCTTTTGCTGAAGCATATAAACAAGCCAATGCTGCCTCCAAATACGCTAAAGCCAATCCGAATGCTGCTAAAGGCGGGAGCAATCTTGCTTCAAGTGGCATCACTCTCGAGGAAGCATGCCAGATTTTGAATGTCAAGCCACCACAAGGGGGACAAGCGAACCTGGAGCAGGTTACGGAACGGTTTAAGAAGCTTTTTGATTTGAATGATCCAGAGAAAGGCGGCAGTTTCTACCTGCAGAGCAAAATATTGAGAGCCCGCGAGAGGATAGAAGCAGAGGTCAGGACAGCTGAACGAAATGCGCAAATGGAAATGGAACTGAAGAAGGGTTGGAAGCCAAAGGTCTACAAGGACCGATGAAGTTGCGCATACTTCACTACGACTGTTCACGGTCCTTAAACATAGTCCACCTCTTGATATTTTCGTCTTCCGGCATGGCGTGGCGTTTCGTCCTCCTTTTTCTCTTCGCTTTTTGTTTGTCCATTGACTACTCTCTCGCTGCTCATTTCAATTTTCGGCATCATCCCCACTCAGACAGACACGCTCTGTTGTTAATTGGTCTGGTCTGATGTCACATCGCCCGCGTATTAGGGAGAGTCGTTCATGATCCTTCTCACCGGTCACCTGCAGCAGTCCCCTCCTTTCCAGAGAAATGCACCAAGCACCACCACCTTTGTACAATATCTTCTCTTTATATGATTAGTATCTGTGATTTACTTATGCCATTCTCGCCTTGTGCGCAGCATCAGGTTGATAGGCCGTCTGTATCATATTTCTTTTCAATATCATCATCGTTTTCTCCATCATCACCTCAAATACAATCAATCATAGGGCCCAGATCCTGTCATCTTCTACGTCATAATCATTTCCTGTAATTGATAGGTCATATGTACCTTGAGGATCGAAAATCCAGCTCTAGCATATGCGAGTCGATTGCATGGCAAAAAGGGCTGATATATCAAAACCAGCAAAGGATGTTCAATTCCAGCGATTCCATACTGCAAATTGATTCGTGAAGAGAAAGCAAGCCGATATTGCTGCGCTGCAGGGGTCAGTAGCTGTGCCGAGCTTCTAATATCATTTCGTCAGCGTTGGCAGAGTACTTAATAACCGGACGGCATATCGACATTGCTCAACATCAGCGTTTATTGACATCTTCGTGCCGGCTACACGTTACGTCGCAGCCATGGGCAAGCCTTTGAAACCTCTATCTGATGGATTACCCCCATTAATTCTGGGAACTGCTACATTCAACTACCAGTTCAATGAAGACCCTTACACCATTCCAAGCACCGCCATTGTGCAACAAGCTCTGGACAATGGCATCAGAGCGTTTGACACGTCACCTTACTACGGACCGTCAGAAAGGCTGCTGGGCAAGGCTTTAGCGACAGAGTACGTTCGTCAGAAGTACCCTCGCGAAAGCTATCAAATCCTCACCAAAGTTGGTCGAGTAGCAGCATCATCATTCGACTACTCTCCAGAATGGGTTCGAAAGAGCGTGCAACGGAGTCTGAAGAGATTTTCCACCACCTACCTCGATGTGGTTTACTGTCACGATGTGGAATTTGTAACGCCTAACGAAGTGCTAATAGCTGTGAAAGAGCTTCGCAGAATTCGTGATGAGGATCGGTCCGTACATTATATCGGTATAGCCGGCTATCCCGTCGAAATTCTAAGTGAATTGGCAGAATTAGTCTTGAAGGAGACTGGTGAACCACTGGATATTGTTCAGTCATATGCCAATTACACTTTACAGAACACACGACTTCGATCACAAGCTTTGTCACGTCTGATGGACGCGCAAGTTGATGTCGTCACCAATGCATCTCCGCTGGGAATGGGGCTTCTTCGTCAGGTTGGGGTACCGATTGGCGCTATGGGGGATTTTCATCCTTCTCCGAACAATTTGCGACAAGCCATTGCGAAGGCAAGCAAGTGGCTTGCTGATACTGAGGGGAAAAAAATAGAAAAGGAAGCATTGCATTTTTCACTTGGAGCCTGGGCAGTTGATGGGTCTCGCGCAGGAGCCTCTGGGCCAGTGCCCGGTCAAACCGATGTTACCGAATTGACGTCTCGGAAGGTGGGAGTTTCGGTAATCGGTGTTAGCAATGTGGAAGAACTCACCGAGAACCTGAATGTTTGGAAGGCCATTATGAATGAGGCTAGTCAGAACATCACTCAGCAGGGTGTAAAAGCTGTGGGAATGGAGGACGTTGTAAGCAAGTTTGAGGAGATTCTTGGAGAATGGTTCGATTATGCATGGGACAGTCCCGGCAAAAATTTTGTGAATTCAACCAACCCCGATCATGATAGGGATGTCAGCGAGCTTGTATAGTCAAAGAAGTTTGCTTTGTTTCTGTTGGTCACCTTATTTGCTAGACGACTGATTCATAAAACCGTCAACGGTCACGCCATTATGACGGTGCCTTCATGAACAGCAAACAGGAGGTGGAGAAAGACATGCCTGGTCGCCACAAAACGGAGAATATCCATTGCAACCATCCAACAACAATGAAGTTCAAGCCTTTCCTCTTCACGTACGCCCAACTAGGGGAATACGGCGATGAGGAGGCGAGCTTCAAGCATGTGTTGTCATTGTTTTCAAGGAAACGTAAAGTAAGACAGCTCTGATTCGCTCAGAACGGCTCCTTAGTGAGCACAGTAATTTCGACCTCAGAAAAACAGAATAACCGTCAACATTCTTGTAAAACCCTGCTTTCGACGATCAAGCAAGCCTCACGCCAGAACGGGTGCTAGACCCTCGAGCAGAGGTATGGATTCTCACCTAAATCAGCTAGATATGCTAGATCTTAATGAATGCGACGTAATGTTAGTAGCGCCGTGAACCCGTATGATGCAGAAAAACGTTATCTACAGAATAAACATGAGGCGACGCCAGAAGGGTGTTCAATGACCGCAAGGTCAGTAACAAGACGTGATGTCGGAATGGGTATCATCACGCCGGGACAATAAAAAGAAGAAAAACCAAGAGTAAGAGAAACCCCAAGGAGCAATTGCGTCCCCAAAAAGTCAGGATGCAAGATATGCCGCGTCGGATCCTTTCAGTCGCTAGTCAACTAGGCGTCGAAATGAATGTGGCTGCTCGAAGGTCGTGAATAAGACTTCAAGCCATTGCTTTGCTTTCGCTTCTTATTCTTTGAGGATCCATTCTCAGGTGGTGGAGGTGGAGGTGGAGGAACAGCCAAGAAATCTGGGTGTGGAGGTGGAGGTGGCGGTGGTTTGAACTCGTCAAACCGAGGCTCCCTGTTGAATATTGACAACAAGTGTTCCCGCTGCCTGCAATAGGATGTATAGTTGGCTCCAATTATCCCCTGGAGAAGGCTCTTCGGGGCGGTTGATGGATCAACAGCAACGTGCGCAAGAGCATCTCTGAGTGCACGATGTGCGTCCGAGAAGGCGCGGAATACTCGCTTGATTTCTGTTGTACCCCTAGAGACATCATTGTCCGGATTGTTTGGATCAAGAATCGTAAGTTTCCTTGGATTATTGAAATTGAGCAGCCGCTGGGAATGGAGTATATCATGGTAAGCAGTCAAGTATAAGACAGGGTATGGTCTGCCGAAAAGAGTAAAAAGAGTCTCACCTTGTTCAAATAACCAGCAGGATCGAATTGTATTCCAACAATAGCATAGTCGAATTTATTGCCGTAAAAGTCGAAGAAATCAAGAAGAACACTGCCGAGATTTAACGGATCTTCACGAAAAGGCAGATGTTGCAAGAAACTGGTAACCAGGCAGATGATGGAGAAACCACCTATACCGCCGTTCGGCACTTCGTGCAGACCCCGCAGGAGCAAAAACTGCTTTATCATGGAGACGATAACAGGCATGACAGGGTACTGCGATTTCCATGTCTGAAAAGTCCGATTCGCAATCGTGCCTGTATCGTTATCGAATGACAGATCGACTTTTAGTCCCGTAAGTTTGTCCACGAACTTGATAATTGGGACTCTAGCGTGCGGGATCGGCTCAATGGAGCCTGCGGCGGCAACATCAACATCTTTCAGGAAGCGTGCGAAACTCCAAATTTCCTTGGGTCTTTGACACAATTGCTTCCTGCCCTGACGCATGAACGTCCGCGATTGCAAGACAAGATCCATGTCGGCAATTGGGAGATATAGCCCTGAAGCGAATGATCCAAAAGCATATAGCTCACACCCGTAGTGTCGCTTTTGGAATAGTAAGCGTAATCGTGAAATAAGGTCGTTTCGAATGACATTCTCGTAGTCCTTGGGCTTGACCCAGTTGTAGAACTGCAGAATCTCATTATGTAGTCTAGATATGAGTATTAGCTATGCGCACAAACTCAGACTCAAGATGAGTAAGACCTAACCTATTCACGGGTATCACCGTCTGAGCATCATCTTCAACCAACCAAGGCGTTGGAGACTCTTGAGAGACAGGTAACCACTTCTCCAATATTGAACCATCTGATCTGAAAAGGCTGAGCTCTCTAGGTTTTCTTTGTCCGCCCATGGCCTCGTCATGAGTACGCTTTCTATCGTTCTTAGGCCCTGTAGGCGCGTCTTCAGGTGGCATGAAATTGCTTAAGTCCTCCATATCGAATGATATGAAATCTGCATTCGCAACAACTTCATTGCGATTCTCCGTGTCTTCTTTCCGCCGGTTTTCGGCTTGTACCTTGGCCTTTCGAATCATTTTAACAACATCTTTCTTCTTTCCATGACTTTCATCTGACGGAGGTAATGCGGTATAAGGATCTGGATTGGACCATTTCGGGGCAGGAGCAATCTCAGGAGCTCCTCCTGGGGCGGTATCGACTACGCGCTTCTTGCGTGGGGGAGCCCCATCTCCATCTTCGTCATCATCGGACAACTTCATAGACTCCTCTTCGCTATCGCTGAGTTCCTCCAAAGGACGAAACTTCCTTGTTGATTGAGTAGTGTCCTTTGCAGTGCCGACTAGCTCTGGTGTCGTTTCCCTCTTAGTGGTGAGAAGTGGACGCGACGCCGTCCTTGGAAAATGGGAACGAAAAGTGAATTGATGCTCAGGACGATATCTATCCCCTCGCTCCCTTTCCCGATCTCTATCCCGATCCCTATTTCGATCCCTATTCCGATCTCTATCACGGCGTCGATCACCTCCTGCACTGCCGCGACGGTTCCCAAGAAACTCGTATGCAGGTGGCATTTTTGCCCTTTAACAGTTTCGCAGAGTATTATCACTTGGGCTGACAATATGCTGTCGGCACAAGTTCCAACTCTGACGCTGTATCGAGGTAGCTCAGAATGGTAACTGCTTTGATCAAGAATGCGAAGATGGTAGCAATTACAGATTCGCAACGCTTACACGTCGTGATGCGCAGGGTCAATTATTTTTCTCTCAATGCGGAAAAACTTATTTAAGGAAAAAAAAAAATAAAATGGCCGCATCTGCCACGTGACTCTGCTATTTTCTGTCAGAATCGCGTTTTGTATGACCTTGGTGTTTCTTACTGTAATTCATTTCTAACAATGGTAAAGCTAACCAGATCAGGTTAGGGCGCATATGTGCTTGACGAAGTACACGTTGAAGATGGCAGCAAAAGGTCAGAAACCAGCCAATGAGAACAGTCATTGTGACTCGATCCTCGTTAGAAGAGACACTGCGATAAAAAAATTCCTCCGGGAGGAGCGCGGTAATGGCGCTTGTACTTGCCGTGGCGGACCATGACTCACCCCTACGAGACACCCAATATTACTTTCTTTCCCTTCCCTTTTGAAATTATATGGCTTCGTATGATGACATTATTCTAAGTTCTTTCTTGTTGATGTTCTGTTTTCCTTGAAACCTCTTGATAGGGTCGGTCCATCACCATCTTATACTTGTGCAAAGGGCCTGTTAGTTTCCGGCAACCCTTTTTTCTCTTTTTGGAAAAAGCCCATTCTTTTGATCTATTCTGAAGTATTGTTATTCGTTCTTTGATACCTGAGCTGCTTAGTCACTGCCATTTTGCACCATGCCTTTCGTCAAATCCCAGGTCGACCAGAGCGAGGATACTCGAAGTAAGATCCATTTGCAGGATTCCTGCTATTTTTTTTCCTCGGGAAAAGGGGGGGGGGATTCGCTGCCCTTTCATACTGTCACAAGCTAACGCATTACCATTTTGCACAGTCGTCGGATATGATCCTCTAATCTCCCCGCAATTGCTTCAGACTGAGATCCCAGCCGTAAGTAGCTAATATGCGATCGAAGTCAGCCCGAATTTTTGTTCCTGACATGGATTCGTTTCTCTCT
>JAGYHZ010000289.1:0-12700 GCA_024244195.1 Ascosphaera aggregata | reverse complement strand
ATGATAGTGTTTCACCTGAGCTGTTGGGCTGTGCGACGCCATATGGAGCATTCCAGCGTCGTAAATGCAGTAGGTACATACTTAGAATGCAACACGGGATCTTCCTCATCAAATAGGGTTATCTCCTGAAAAACTCGTAGAAGCAGGGGAGGTCGATAAACAAGTATCGCGTACCACTACTCTTAGTTGAGGGCTGGGAATGGGTTCACATTGACCTTCAAACCCGTCTTTCTTCGGCTGCTGTTCTTCTCGTTGCTCCTGCTGCTCCTGCTGCTCCTGCTGTTGGTGCAACCGACGCGTGCGCAATCTTCGAGCCACTGGAGGTTCGGGTTTTTGGCCCGAAGGTGATGGAACAGGTAAATGATGATGGTGATAACGCGGCGTAACAGGAGGTATAGGTGATGCGTTCTGCGAATGGAGATGTTTGGGACCGGGAGGAGGAGGAGGAGGAGGTGGTGGTGGTGGCGTTTGCGAGGGTGCTGAATGAGACGCTCGTCGACGAGGTGGTACAGCTGGAGGTTGCAGGGATACTGTTCTGATAAGGCGAGGATGAGGTGGAGGTGGTTGAGGGGGTTCTGGTCGTTGGAAACTCATCGCTCTCTGCATTCGTCGTTGTTCTCCTGGATCTTCAGGGGTATTTGATCGCGTGACATTTGCGGAAACGGGAGTCGATCGAAGGAAAGGCGGGAAAGGTGATGGCGGTTCGGCGAGTGTGGGTGTAGGTGTCCCACCTGTCGCTGCGACAGCCTCTCGCACTTTTCTATTGTGCATGGCGATCCTTCGTGGAACGGGCGGTTCCGGTGGTTGTCTTATAACCCGCTCGTTGACGGCCAGAGTGCTACCTGATCTGACGGGCAAATCCATAATCATGTCCGGTGTCTTTGCTTCCGGTGTTCTACTCCGGTATGTCGGCGACTTTGCTCCTGAAGAGTCATGGCCGAAATTAGCTGGCAGCGTCGCAACTCTTGTAAGTGAATGTATACCGCTATTTTCAAGCGTCATTGATTGATGAAGGTCCTGGTCCTGCTGTCCACTTGATGACTCAGGCGGCGATGAGGATGTCTCCTCCGCTGATTGTTTCGCCGTAAACGTTCCTGGCGTCTCTCCGTCGGAGTTGTTCTGAGAAGCACCTTTATCGTCCTCTTCTCGACCTTGCCCTCCGACTAGCCAACCGATATCACTACAACGTCGCACCAACCGCCTCGTCGTCTCGTCGACCTCTTCAAAGTGCAGTATCTCCTCATTCTCAACATCGGCAAATAATTGCTGCCGCAGTAGTACACCTAACAACTTCTTAACTTCCTGACGTTTGTAGTGTGGTGGGTACTTCAATTGCGTATTAGCGAGCAAAGGAAATAGGACGCGTAGATACGTGTGACGAAGCGATTGTTGTTCTTCAGGGAGATCATATAGATTGCGGATGAGTATGTCGACTAAAACATGCAAGTCGTTGGTGTAGAAATACTCGTACGTCGGTGGAGTGGTGAAAAGGAGATATAGTAGTTTTAGAACGAGCAATTGAAGAGACGTTTCACCTGCGCGCGTTTCGAGATTTTAGTCACTTTGCGCGTCACTCTCAGGAGGAGCCGCCTGACAAATTCGGAGACTTACTCTCGCGATTAAGTAAGAGTATAATATTTTCGCCAAAAGTTTTGTAGTGGTGGCCGTATTTACATAGGACCTTGATAACCCTGTTCGTAGGAGGAGTCACAGATGACCCGTCAAGAAGTAGGTCATTGTTGACTAAAAGATACTGCTCATTGAGCGCAAGCTACTCAGTTGAACAGATTAGCGTCTGTCAATATAGTCCCGCAACCGCTCCATGTGATGATATGGCAATGTAAGAAGCTCACCAATACTCGAATGACAGGGTAATTAAAAGGATCATCGACTACTCCGCCATCTGGATCTTCTATCACCTCAAAGAGATGTGCCACAAATGAATCATCAATGTTCACTGCGGGGTCTTGAAGTCAGCCGGTGATTCATGATGAGCGATGCAACGGAGAAGACAAAACGGACTTAAATCATCAATACGCAACCGTTGGATTCGAGCCATCTCATACATCAGATCTAAGAGGACTCGATTAAGATTGACACAATCGCTATGATCGGCCCGAACATAGGTGTGGATCAACTTAAGAGCATGCGCAAAGGCGCCTTCATTGCTCATAGTCACAAAGGTTTCTTCATTGTTGCGGCCGTCGAGGAGCAGGAATAGTGCGAATACGTATAGTGGGTTTGGTTCTTCCTCCTAGAATGAAACGATAATTTGGTCGGTGAGCAAGTTGTTTTCGACGATGCAATTAAAGTATGAAGATAACGGTAGCGGCTAACTTGGAGGAAGCAATGTATGAATTGAAGTCGAATATAGTCGGCATTGTGCTTAAACAAGGTCGATGTCCATAGTTTCACGAGGCAACTGTATACATCGCTTTCATGATGGATATAGCCATCTTGAGACGATGACTCTTGGAAACGAATCAGCAACCCATCTGGCACCTTACACCGGAAGAAGTCAAATAGAGAGAACAACGATATAACACGAAGAATACGGCGAACAGCAATGCAGCAAATAGATGATAAAAGCAACCGCATTCACAGGGCAATTGAACAGACCTTGATGCTCAGTAATCAATTCCAGAAATTGGCGAAGGACTTCATCAATTTCACCGGCGCTCTCGCAAGGTTTCGTTAGGACTTTATCGACCCCTGGATATATAGATAACAGCGAAGAACAATCAGCTAAAGAGGCTCCTCTCCAGTGCAATCCTCGCCAGCCAAGCCATTTTTGGATTCGAAGCAAAAACAAGTCTCCCAACCTGGCCAAAAATCCCTTTCGTCATCTCGATCAAGAGAATCGGCTTCCATGACTGTAACGGGCACATCGCTGATCTGAAATGGATCGGCTAGCCGCAAAAGCGATCTGCGTAGTAGTGACCGTACTATCACCAGCAGCAATAATAAGTCAACAGTGACCCTCGTTTCTGAATGAGCTTGCTGTAAAAGACAGTATCATAAGGTGGACAGCACAGCAGGCTGTGTCTCAACGCAAAGTGGTCAATAGATGTACGCAGTAACAATTGCATACTTGGGGAATGTATCCGTCCGTTTGAACGTTCGAAACAGATCGATCGTTCTGAACGTCCATGGGATACTCATTTCTTGTTCGTCTGTTCATTCGACGACCAGATGCGAAGGGTGAGGTTCAGCGCACGTGACTATCACGCGTTGGTACTGCTGCGTCTGTGGTGTAAATGGTCAACCGTATCTTACTGCCTCTCTCAACTCCGCGGAGAATTTCCGTATTCGGATGTCGAATGTCGAACGTCAACAGGGGTGAATTGTGGGAACATGCTGATACGAGCGGAGAGGACAAGGAAGAGAACCAGGATTGCGATTGTGATAGCAGGCTGTTTGACTGATTGAAAAGACATTGGTCGGAAGAAGAAATCCTAGTTGCAGACAATTGCTTCTTTATCTTTTGCGATGGAGGCATTTCACAATATTCGTCCGCTCATCTCACCCCGATCATTAGGCCTCTTGCGTCGCCAGATCCGCCCCACTTCCAGGCGCACGTTGATAGCGGCTCCACGAGCGAATTCAGGCCCTTTACTCGACCGCAGAGCAGACAGACAACTACCAGCCCTTAATCAGAATCGAAAATGGTTAAGCACCCTTCCTATCTTTGCATTGGCCATCGGTGCTTCAATGTTGGCGGTCTTCAATTACCAGAAGCAATCGTCTAGCGTGGTCGCGAGTACTTTATACTCCCTCCGTACATCGCAAAAAGCGAGAGAGGTTCTGGGGGATGAAATTTATTTCGCAAGTAATATTCCTTGGATTAGAGGGGAAATGAACCAATTGAAAGGGAGGATTGATATTACGTTCTGGGTTAAGGGGAAAAAAGCTCAGGGTCAGGTTAGGTTCAAGAGTCGGAGGCCAGCACGCATGGGACTGGTGAGTTTCGCAAAACGCTATCGCCATTATCCAGATATGTAATGTGGATTGGAAGACAACGTGATTGTTAACTTGTCGTTCCTTACTTCACCAGTTTGAGACAGAGAAATGGGACTTGACCCTGGAAGGTGGTACAGTCATCTCCCTGCTTGACGGAGAAAAGGACCCTTCGCTAGGCTTGCAGGATGATTAAATAAAGCCCAGCTTAGCATTCTTATCTAGTTGCGAGAATACTCCTGATGACTTTCACTCAATTGTCGGTGTATAGCTGATGTCTTGTTACATTGATTGGTCCATTGCATGCTTCGTTGCAGAGTGAGAGTACGCCCAACCCTATTATATACAAAACCCCACAACCCTGAATATTGTACAGAAAAATACAAACCAAATAGTGTATGTATATTTGCTTGACGAAGTCAATGAACTTGCAGTCGTCCGCTGCTGCTTCCCTTCACTTACCTCTTTCTCAGGATGACGGCTCAGGCTTCTCAATGGCAGTCGGCGAAGGAGGAATAACCGGCCATGGCTTTTTAATCGCGTCCTGTAGTTTCACCAAGCATTGGTCTGGTCCAGCTATGCAGCCTAAGCATGCAGGTTAGCATTGCCATAGGTAGATGATTCTTTTACCCGGCTAAGATTTCTTTGTGCACATACCACTAATCACTACGATACCATTCTTGGCATCGACTTTGAGCACCTTCAAATTCTGCACAGTAACCTGCTCATTGCCCATACGACCTGCCATCTTCTTTCCCGGATGCACGCGGGAACCAGCACCTTGACTAGGTCCAGCAGAGCCCAAGGATCTATGTGCCAAACTGACACCGTGAGACCTGTCTTGACCGTGGAAGCCATGTCTCTTCATGACACCAGCAAATCCGAAACCGCGACTGTTAGACCTAGCATCAACGTACTGTCCCTCAATGAACCAATCAGCCCGTAAGGTCGAACCGACAGCAAGCAAGCCCCTCTCATCAAGGACCTTGAACTCATGTAAATATCTTTTTGGCGCAACACCAGCTTTTGCGAAATGGCCTAGCATGGGTTTCGTAACATTATCCTTGGCCTTCCAACCCGCACCGACCTGAACAGCATAGTATCCGTGACGTTCGCGAGTCTTGAGAGCGACGACTTGAACATGATCGAGCTGTAACACTGTGCAAGGAGTTCTCTTGCCCGTTTCGGGATCATACATGGCGGTCATGCCTTTCTTGATAGCGAGTACACCGGATCGTAGAGGGGTAGTAGCTGCCCTTCGCTTATGAGCTTCTGAAGGTTTTGTCGAAAGAATCGGTAAGCCTGGACCAATGTTGAATCTGTCGGGTTTGGGAGGATTGAGAGATCTTATGCCGAATGCTCTCGTGAATATATGATCGATGACTGTGCGTGGGATTGAGTTTGAGCTGGTAAACAGCCATTGCTGCGCAGAAAGCCGTGGAGGCATTGTAATTGAAGAGCCCTTTGAGATGTACTTATTAATACTTCTCGAGAGCTGACTGCCCACAACCGATCTTTCCCTCTAGTAACAATGTCGCGATGCCTGATAAAGGATTGGCTTCTTCTCTATATGGGAGTGTCTCTCTTCCTTGAACTGATCTCCTTCGATTGCGCACCGCACTACACTGAACCGCACCTTTTCCGCGATACAGGACGAAGATGGAGGATTTCTCCCTCTCTCGCTGACAACCAGCTCTTCAATCAAGTGTTCTTCGTTCAATTGTCAATGGTGATTGTATATCATTCATTCCAGCTATTGCGATAGTCAAATAGATATCGTCCCTCTCCCTTTCTCTCTGTCTCTGGGATATAAATGCATATGGGACATCCGCCCAGAAACAGCGTCTGATTGGTTGGTTGTGGTCTTCCTCTGGTTTTTTCTGTAGCTCCAGGAATTTTTCTATGGCAGAATCCGACTTGGTTGACCAGAACTGACTGACTGACTGAGTAAAGTACGCTATATTACTACACTGGACGCCTACACAAATACTGATAATCTCTGCCTCTCCGAGTCGGTATTCCAATCCCATCTCATTCGCGTCTTATTCCAGCTGTTGTGTATCGCATTCGCATATCAGGCTTTTTACGCAATCACTCATAGCATACCGCTACCTTGTCGCCTCCCTTGCGCATCCCCTCGTGGCTCTGTCATCTCATCTTCAAACTTCTCATATAATCTGCAATCATGGCCTTCAACGGCCAGACCCCTACTATTGTCGTTCTCAAAGAGGGTAAGTAGTGAAAAGTTCTCTCTTCTTATCTGTTGTTGTTTGGCCTATCTTCTTTTCCCTCTCTCTCTCTCTCTCTGGGCGAGATTTGAGCATTGTTAAGCTGATGAATGTTGCGCATCCCTCCAGGAACCGACACTTCTCAGGGAAAGGGCCAGATTGTCTCCAACATCAATGCCTGTGTAGCTGTTCAATCTACAATTAAGGGCACTCTTGGCCCTTATGGTGGTGACTTGCTTATGGTCGATGAGAATGGGAAGCAAACCATTACGAATGATGGTGCTACGGTTATGAAGGTGCGTAAAATCCATCAATCATGGCATCTGCATACATTGAGGAGAGTGAAAAAAAAATAACCGAAAGAAGAGGCAAGAGCTGTCACATCCGACAAATCTGCTTGGCCTGGGTTTCGTCCACTCCAGAAGAATAGACCTGGAAACTTGGTTGAATTCTATAAGCTAATAAATGAATGGCACGATTCAGCTTCTTGATATCGTTCATCCCGCTGCTCGCATCCTCGTCGACATCGCCCGCTCCCAAGACGCTGAGGTCGGCGATGGAACGACATCTGTCGTCGTGCTCGCCGGTGAAATATTGAAAGAGGTTCGCGAATTCGTCGAGCAAGGCATCAGCGCACAAATTATCATCAAAGGTCTACGGAGAGCCAGTGCATTGGCTGTCAACAGAATCAAGGAGATTTCTATCGATATGAAGTCTGAGGTTTCAGAGAAGAAGATTGAGACTTTGAGAAGACTCGCTGGTACAGCAATGAATAGCAAGCTTATTAAGAGGAACTCTGAATTCTTCACGAAGAGTGAGTTCTGGGCCAATCTTGCTATACCTTTTCACATTCTTATGAATCCGATGCAGTGCGAATTCTTTGTTACTAACCCTTTTTTATTAAGTGGTCGTTGATGCCGTTCTCTCCCTTGACCAAGACGAATTGAACGAGAAACTCATCGGTGTCAAGCAAATCACTGGAGGCGGTCTCCAGGACTCCATGCTCATTAAGGGTGTCGCTTTCAAGAAGACCTTTTCATACGCCGGTTTCGAACAACAACCAAAAGCCTTCAAAGACCCCAAGATCGTCTGTCTGAACGTCGAGCTCGAGCTCAAGAGTGAGAAGGACAATGCGGAGGTCAGGGTGGAACAGGTTTCGGAGTATCAAGCTATCGTCGATGCGGAATGGCAGATCATTTACAACAAGCTTGAGGCGTTACATAAGACTGGCGCCAAGGTGGTTTTGAGCAAGCTTCCAATTGGTGACTTGGCTACTCAGTACGTCTTCTGAATCTTACCTTGGATTGTTGATCATGTTGCATAGGGTGAAAGGGCTGACTGTCATTTCCACGCAGATACTTTGCTGATCGTGATATCTTCTGCGCTGGCCGTGTCGCTTCTGACGATATGGAACGCGTCTGCCAAGCAACCGGCGCTTCTATCCAATCTACCTGCACTGATATCCAGGATCGTCACCTCGGCACATGTGGTTTCTTTGAAGAACGTCAAATTGGTGGTGAACGCTTCAACCTCTTCAGCGAGTGTCCCGCTGCTAAGACTTGCACCCTGATCCTCCGTGGTGGTGCCGAGCAATTCATCGCCGAAGCTGAGCGGAGTTTGCATGATGCCATTATGATCGTCAAGCGTGCTCTCAGAAACACCACCATCGTCGCTGGCGGTGGTGCTACGGAAATGGATCTTTCTGGTCATCTCCATGGTTATGCCGATAGAAATGTGCCTCACAAGCAGCAGGCTGTTGTTAAAGCGTTTGCTAAGGCTCTTGAGGTTATCCCTCGTCAACTTTGTGATAATGCCGGGTTTGATGCTACTGATATCCTGAACCGCCTTCGCGTCGAGCATCGCAAGGGTAACACCTGGGCGGGCGTTGACTTTGACCATGAGGGTGTACGGGATAATATGGCTGCCTTTGTTTGGGAACCTAGCTTGGTCAAGGTCAATGCTATTCAGGCTGCTGTTGAGGCTGCTTGCTTGATCTTGAGCGTTGATGAAACAATAAGTAAGTTTTCTCCTCCTTCTTCCGCTGATCATCCTTGATATATGTACTGCGTCAATCATTGCGATGTGCTGACGCAAGTTTTTCTTGCTTGCAGAGAACGAAGAATCGCAGACGCCCCAGGCTCCTCAACGTGGTCTGCCTCCCGGTGCTGCGCAGAGAGTACTTCGTGGAAGGGGCCGTGGCATGCCCAGACGGTAAATAGGTAAAAAAAGAAAAAGCAAATCATTTTGATTGATGTAGATGGAACGAGGGATTGCTATAAAATGAAGCTCGAGTATGATCTTAGATTTAGTTGCTCAAGCTGCTCTCCGTGTCTCATTGTAACTAATGATGCGTGCTTCTCTCCTCTGCACATGTCAAAATGTCCTTCTCAATTCCACCTCGACATTCATGCGCTACAGAAAAGCAAGTGTTGATATTGGATGTACGCATACTCGAGCTCATCATTCGACTGCAAATGAGTTGCTCTTTGCAATGAAAGAACGCTGAATGTCCATCTGAATCCGATAGACAGGTTACGACTCTTCAATTGGCTTTGCTCCTCTTCTGGACTTCGTTGAGTCTACTTATATCAGCAGAACAGGATCGAGTTGCGATTGCCTCAGCCACCAAAGGTCATCACGACATGACATATTGATCAGTCGGAGACCTTGGCACCACTTACATGTTGATCGATCATTCGCGTATGCACTATAGAGCATAACACTTAACTCTCAACTCTCGTGGCTGAACAGCCAGCTTGGTGCCTCAATTACACTGCCATTTCCAAGGAGAAGACGTGGCATCAGGGAGTTCATCGGATTGAGATATACCTGAACCACCCTCTATGAACGTCGAGCTATTTGATACTTGGTGTCGCCGATGACATTTCAAGAGGTCCAGGCCATACACAGTAGGAGCAACGATGACGTCCCGCAAAGAATCAGACTCAAGAAGGGACGAGCAGTATGCGTGTCAGCCAAGCTAAGCTAAGCAGCCAGTCTGCGACATCCCCAATTACACTGGACGCTGAGCCGAGCCGAGCCTTTACGGCAGCTCAATCTTTTAGAGGTTTTGATGGCGGATGCTTGTTGGGTTGGTGGCAATGAGACCGAAACGCGTCCTTGCTACTAGTACGTCAAGAACCCGATCGTCTGTTCCAACCCCGCATGGTGCCACACCTTTTTCAAGAGATGGTATACGTATGGGGGAAAGAGAAAAAGCCTGTCTGAGGTTGCTTATACTTGAGTGGCTTGCGATGTCAGATGTCTACACACCACACAAGCCTCACCGCGTTATTACATTGCAACAGTCATATATTCTACTGATTGATTCTGCGCATGTTTAGAAAGGACTTTTATGTCTTTCTTTTGCCTGGAAATTGTCTGAACGGCCGACTCCTCTCGAAATTGACCGGATTTGGTGTGCCGTTGTTGTACTCTGAACCAATTCTTCGATATAATCCGCGAATTTCGTGACTGTTCCTCTTGGGTACTGGGAGAACCTCCTACATAAGGCTCAGTTGCGCCCCGTCGTCTTACCAAGTTTTTACAAAGGACTTACATCACGCCTGTTTGACATACCTCTTCGCCTTTTTTTATTCTTCGTCGCCAATTGGGTTCTTCAAATCGACTGGAGGGGGAAAGAGAGAGAGGGAGCTTTCGCAATTCAACCGCGCATAGTGTCACAATTGGCCGCCCTGGAAACGGAGATCACTTCCTAATCACTTCTAACATTGGCCCATATTGTTTTGTGTCGACCAAATAAAGAGCACGGATTGCCTCGCAACGATCTTATTCAAGATCTCACTACCTCGTACTATACACACAACATACGATTAGAAGGGACAAGACACAGACACAGATAAGATGTCTTACTACCCTGGGAACAGCGGAGGCTACCATTATGGACCTCCTGCAGGCCCTCCTCCAGGCCCTCCTCCACCTCAACAGTACGGAGAGCCATATGCAGAGTCAGTCACAGCTTCGTTCAAGATTGCTGAAATTCAGAGCAAAATGAGGTTACTAACGACTGAGAAAAAACAAAAAAAAAAACAGTCCTCAATATTACGGCTACGCTCCTCCACCTGGTCCTCCGCCTCCCCATCATGGGGGCTACGGCTATCGCGATCAATATGACTATGAAGGTGGATATGCCGTAAGTTTCTGCTTTTTCCGTTGGCTGAATTATCATCGCTGGGGGCTGGGATTTGAGCATGCAACTAATGACGATGGGATTAGCCACCGCCAATGGGACCACCACCTGATATGAGTTACAGAGGTGAGTTGAGACATGACTATAAGCCGTCGCCGACATATCTCATGTTGGTCATGTACTGATTACAACATCATCAAAACCACCCCCCTCTTAGCTGATCCGTATGGTGACTCATCGCAAGAACTTGTAGCGCCGCCTACCGAGCCGATGCAATTTGGAGGGGGAGCGCCTGACGACTATGCATTCCGATACTCAGCATGCACGGGTAAAAGGAAGGCATTGATGATTGGTATTAATTACTTCGGTCAGCGTGGACAGTTGAGAGGTTGCATTAATGATGTCAAGAATATGTCTGAATTCTTGAATCAAAATTACGGATATGCGCGAGAAGATATGGTTTTATTGACGGATGATCAACAACATCCAATGAGTCAGCCTACGAAGGCGAATATAATCCGTGCGATGCATTGGCTTGTGAAGGATGCGCAGCCGAACGATTCGCTGTTCTTCCATTTTTCAGGTGAGTCTCTTGGTGTTTTGCTTTCTTCTGACTGGCATGCCAAGAAGAGCGAAAAAAAAAGAAAACAAGAAGGGGGATAAGAAAGAGAAAGAAAGTTCCAGTTGGACTAATACCAATTGACTACGAAAATCAGGTCACGGCGGTCAAACCCCAGACCTAGACGGCGACGAAGACGACGGTTACGATGAAGTCATTTATCCTGTCGATTTTAAAACCGCGGGACACATCGTCGACGACTGCATGCACGATATAATGGTGAAGCCTTTGGTCCCTGGAGTCCGTCTAACGGCTATATTCGATTCATGTCATTCCGGAACAGCACTTGATCTTCCCTACATCTACTCCACGCAGGGAGTTCTCAAGGAGCCGAATCTAGCCAAAGAGGCAGGGATGGGCTTGTTGAACGTTGTCCAGGCATACTCGCGTGGGGACGTTGGTACGATTGTTTCTACGGTACAAGGGTTATTCAAGAAAGCTACGCACGGGGAAGAAGCGCAACGGATTACAAGACAGACAAAGACGAGTCCCGCGGATGTGATCATGTGGTCTGGCAGTAAGGATGATCAGACGAGTGCGGATGCTAGTATCAACAACGAAGCTACGGGGGCGATGTCTTGGGCGTTTATCACTGCGTTGAAGAAGAACCCGAGACAGAGTTATGTGCAGTTGTTGAGGAGCATTCGCGATGAGCTCTCGACGAAATATACGCAGAAACCTCAGTTGAGTTGCAGTCATCCACTGAGTAAGTCTTGAGCCGAAAACCATTATAGTTTGGTGTTTTTTTTTTTTTTCATACCCGCTTTCCCTCCTTCTTCCGGATGTTTTTGGACGCTTTGCTAATAGCTGTGAAACCCTTCTCTCTCTTGTTATTTCTCAGATGTCAACCTTCTATACGTCATGTAAAGATGAGCAATATTGCAAAAAAGGTTCCACTGGTAACCCTCGATCAAAGCGTCGACACACATCCACAACCCTTTACATCTCACGGCACGGCACTTTATCTCCTGTACACACCCTGAACGGGCCCTTTCACCTTCACGACAGGACGATCAATCTCGCTGCAATCTCATCCGCTCATGAAAAATACAAACCCGCATCCTCCCACGAAGAGACGATATTTTAGCAGAAAGAAGCTCGCAGTCTTAATTGTTTCCCATAAACATCTTCTTGATCAAGTTCTTCTCTCCCCCTTTACCCTTTTCCTCTTTCTTCTTTATTCTTATCTTTGTGTTCTTCTTTCATCTCGGGCAGCGCCAGAGTCATATATACAATTTCAACCCACATATCTACGAAATGGACCAAACTCTATCAAAGCCACCTATTCCAACGGTGATGGGTGTCGACGACAAGATGATTAATTCTTTATTTCTTGGTACCTCTTTCTCTTGCTTGTTTGTCTGTCTTATCTGTGTGTATATCTGGTAAACAATCCAACAATCCAATACACTCAGCAAAGCAGAATACAGAACCAGAGCAAAATTCAAGCCATCTTCATCTCATTATCATCTTCTTCTTCATCATCCTCCTCTCCCCTTTTCTTATGCAATACCAACGAACAGTACCCCTCCTCCTCCTCCTCTCACTTCCCTTCCATTCCACTCTCCTTCGTCTTGGTCTTTTCTTTTTCCTAAGAATTATATGCCATATCTATATACCACATACAACTTAACCGACGTTAATGGGCCATTGCATACTCAATTGATGAATTGATGAAGAACGAAGAGAAGAAGAATAACAAGAAATAGACGGAGAAAGAAAGAACAAATAGATTGATACATATAT
>JAGYHZ010000288.1:0-12702 GCA_024244195.1 Ascosphaera aggregata | reverse complement strand
ATAAGGTGGGCTGATTAGCTGTGATGGTTGGGGTTGTTACCCGCGAAGGTGATGGTGAGTCAACTTCATCTTCCCATGAAACAGGTGTCGCCCCTTCTCTAATCTGTTCGACTGTAGTTGACCTCTTTTTTGGGTCATCTGTCCATCCTCTGAGCTCTCTCATGAGCTGTCGCAGGCTGATCCATCTACCCAGAGCATTCTCGAGATCCAGCCTAGGGACCGCAGACTGATCTAGGACTGCACCAGTGTCGGCACTGATATCCAAGAGTAATGGTTTCAGTCCCTTCAATCCTAAGTGCATCTCATCATGCGGTGCGTAGTATGCGACGTAGCTCAGCAGCAATTGCTTCAAAGTATCTGGCAATTCCGCAAGGTAGACATTGTCATGAAGTAGATGATAATCCCATCTTAGCGCCATGCTCTTCAATACGGTATGCATGAGGCTATCATGAGCAGGGAAGCTCGCTCCGGGAAGTCGCTTGAGCCTCCTGTTCCTTCGAATGGCAACCCGCACGCTATCACTCTTATCTGCGACGACTTGCTGCGACGCTGGATCCCTTCGTTCCCTAGGATTTAACCAGCTTCGTGGAGCAGCTGGACCAGGTACACTCCTCGAACGCCCGACAATGACATGTCCAATGCTTCGGTGCCCCGAGCGTAGGTGTGGGTCTGGTGACGGTGCTTCTGGTATATCAAGTATATTTCTTAAGGAAGGATGAACAGATCTGGGAGGGGGAGTGAAGTGACAGGCAGAAGTGGCTGCCGAGGAGGATATCTGAGTCCGGCGTAGATGAGAAATCAAGTCGTTAACGGATGGGACGCTGGACCTAAATGGCTCACTGGTGTGGCTGCTTGCTCGTGAGCGTGAGGATGAGGACGACGGCGAGGATTGGAGGGATGGATGGACGGTAGGCTGTGGTTTTGGGAATTTTAATTGGCGATGTTTAGAGGGCATCCTTCTGCTCCGTCTCAGTCCTTAACTTGACCTAAAGATTGTCGTTCGTAACAAGGGAGTCATCCGATGGCTGAGAACGTTCTGATGTTATGCTGGTAACGCTTATCGCTTATCGCTTGCCGCCGAGTGACGTCATAAGGAAGCAACTCATGCTTATTTTCTCAACGGTTATCTCCGTTGACGGTGTAAGTACGGCGCAAATCATAAACAGTGTAAAAATGGCACATGACAAGGTGGGGAGGGGCGTAGTACTGAAGACAAAGATGGTGAGGAAATAGTCCAATGCTATTAATAACGATAGTGTTCTCGGGTAATGTACAGTGGTGGTGAAAGATCTGTATGTTATGCTAAACAAGCCGCTCGAACGTTATTAGAGTATAAAGAGAGACGGAAGAAATAAGGTCGGAAGCAGGATTGTGGATGCCAGCAAGGCAGTTCCGCGAAAGCAAGCCGACGATAGGCAGTCGTTGAACCGACGGACACCACACCATCTCAGGTAGTCGGCCTTTCCGCCCATGTCTCAGCCAATGCTTCCTTCGGATCTTCCTCGGGGTGACCTCTTGACCTCCTGACTTCCAAAACCATATCCCTTATCCTTTTTGTGCATTCGATTCTTAGCTCTTTCGCTTCTTTCCCAGTCATCAATTCCTCATCATCTAGAACTCCCAGCGGAGATGGGTTCTTGCCGATTTTCCTTCGATTTCTTTCTGATTTCTCGACGAGCATCTGCCATCGTTCACGAAGATCGCCAAACGACTTGTCTGGGTCTACCTTTGCGCCAAAAGTGATACTGATACGTTTAAATAGGCGGGGTAGAAAACGAGGGAATGTCCTTGCTTCATTCATCACATCATCGGTACCCTCAATCCAGATTGGCACCACGTCCGGACACTCGTTCGCTTCAAGAATCAACCTTGCAATTCCCCACTTGAAGTATCGCATCGTTTTCTCGGTGGTTTGATGAATCTTCCCTTCGGGAAAAATGTGAATCCATGAGTAAGAATTGCATGCATAAGCCGAAGGTGCAAGTAATGAATCATTCCCAGTCGTCGTATACGCCGTATCAACCTCAGAGAACGGGTCAACGCATATATTCTCTCGGCTCCAACGCTGTAACGAATCACTCGCCAGATGGGGATCTGCCGGAAATGGTCCTTTTGAGATAAGTCGTATGGCTTGGGTCATTGTAGGTTGGAAGAGACCTGCGGTGGGAGAATGCAGCCTGCGGTGACATGGCAAGACTTGGCCCAATGTGAAGAATATACTCAACGGCCTTGCAGAAAGTTAGCGAGTGACCACCGGACTGAAAAAAAAGACGAAAAAAAAGCAATAAAAACAATAAGGAAGGGGGTATACTGAGTAATATATATCCCCACCTATTGACGAAACAGATATCGTGGCTACCGAATGACCATCTGCGATTGAAGGCAGCGAAGGTAGGTGATAGCAAAGGCAGAGTCCCCCACATGATTGGATCATCCATTCTGCTTGATCAGAATTCATATGCATCGTGTTAGCCAAATTGTCCAATCGCACAAGCTATTGTTCAGATGGGTTTCTTTTCCTGAAACTCAACCAGATCAACACCAAGTTTTGGTCCAGCATACACGCTTATATGGTTGGAGACTGTGATCAACCCTCTTTTCCGTTTGTCCCTGTCAACCCTCGAATCCAACAACTCGAAGAACTCTTCCTGGCCATGCAACTCCAGTTTTGACACGCCGTAGAGAAATGCGCGACATAGCCCTGCAACAGCGTACATTGTTGCCGACGAAGCCCCAGTCCAGAAGGCGGACGGCCTATCGGCAATCTTGAGACGCGCAACATCGGACGAATTGCGAGTAGAATCGGTTTTAGCGTAGCTTCTGGCTTGAGCCTCGAGCTCCGACGCAGTCTTCTCTTCATAAGAGCGGCCGATAGATGCACCCATTGTGAGAAGTTTCAAATGTGGTCTCGGTGTTAAATCAGGTCGATTGACTTGAATAGCCGCTCTTGATGAGCTTTCAGACCGAGTCTGTCACCATTGAAGGGGAAGGGTCGGATTGATTGCGATCCAACCTGCCAATTCCCGTGGTGATGTATGCGTCTGGTGTATTGAGCAGTGTCCCCAACTGGGTCCGACTAAGTCTCCCTTCCCTCTCTGACTGCCTTTCTCAGTCTCAATCTCTGTCTCTGTAATCTTTCCAACATTCAACCATCCTTCACTCTTAATAATTTCTGCCCTTAGATCTACTTTAACGAATCCCGTTTAAAATAATTGGCTTGGCTTGGCTGGCTGGCTGGCTGGTTGGTTCGTTGGTTGATGGGAGAATTATCCGCCGGGACTGTTCAATCGACGAAACAGCAATACTTGAAAGTTATCGCATCGCATCAGATCTCTTACCAGGGAAGACAGAGGAGGGAACATTAAGAGACATCTGGAGTCAATTCCAGCTCTATCATCATACTAACCATGCTCAGACCGTCGCAGCCCTTGATGGGAGGTCTTCTTTGGTACGTTATATCATATTCGTTTTGTTGGTGCTTCTTATCTCAATTCCGCACCATCGCATCGCATCGCATCGCAAAGGCAGCCTAACCGTTAACAATGCCATTGATGATCATATAAGTGATTCGCATCTCGCTGACAGTGTTTGCCTCGTTTAGGAAAATTCCTTGGAGACTCTCTGCTCCTCAAAAAGCCCGTCAGAGAAAGCGTCTTCGTGCTGTCGATAAGGTCGTTGACACCGTCTCTGCTGCGCTGAAGAAGAAATACAACGGCGCCACGATACAAGCCATCGACAGATGGTATGCTGAGATGCCGAGGGAAGAAGAGATGCTACCCAAGGACAAATATACGATCTTTGATAGGAAGGAGAGGACATATAGGAAGGGCATACATAGTGAGTACTGTGTCG
Source organism: Ascosphaera aggregata (assembly GCA_024244195.1). NCBI lineage: Eukaryota > Fungi > Ascomycota > Eurotiomycetes > Onygenales > Ascosphaeraceae > Ascosphaera > Ascosphaera aggregata. The sequence continues at coordinate 8,850 of JAGYHZ010000288.1, read as the reverse complement.
AACTCGCCTGTGAAGAAATAAGCTATTGCTCGAAACAGTTATGCTGACACTAAGTGTTCGTCTCAGAGCTGCCAAAATGGACAAGAGTCAGCCAGAGAATCAATCCTCCTGGTTTCTGATCATTGCTCCTCTTGTTTCTTCTTGCCTTGTCCTCTCTTGTATCTCGTCACGCAACGCCCATCGAGAATCGGATGGACCAGCGCGTTGTCGTTTGCTCGCTCTACTGCAAATACCATAGCACAACCAGCTTGTACAATACCATGAATCGACTCAAATTGAAATGAAATGATAAGACTGCTTCCAGGAGGCTTCCAGTTTCTACCGTTGTGACACGAAAAGTGATACCGTCCTGCGTAATGGCAAAAGGAATGAGTAGAAGAATCAATATGCTAACAACAATAGGGATATCCAACAATAATCAGCGAAAGGATACGAATGGTTGCTGAAGAACTAACGATAAATCACCCTAACAACAGTACCATCGAATGCCGATCAGCAACGCCGATTTTCATTCATTTCTTCGACAGTCCTGCACCGTCTCAAGTTGCTGGAATGCTCAGAAAGGGCAATGCCTCCTATGCTCGCAACCAGAGTGTCTCCCGTACGGTCTGCTGAATCATTACTTCGCGCAAATGGGGATGAAATCCTGCGCCTCCATCCAATGCCTGAAGAAGCCCTCTTGAAACGACGACCAGATTCCCGCCTAACTCTAGAGAAGATATCAGTTGCTTGACTTGATAGATGATTTCGCTTTTCGCTGCGTCTATTTTCTTTCTCAGTGACCTTCGGTCGTTGATCGTCATGTTTCAATACTACCAACTTATCTCCCATGAGCAACCCATGGGAGAAGAATCTCTTGACTCGCATTGTCTTCGACTTGCCGATACGTTGCCAGTTCTCATAAGTCTCAAGGACACCTCCTGTTCCCTCAAACCAGGATTCCGCAGGAGGCGCAACATCATAGCCCTGCGGTGGTCGGCGGATTATCCAGCTTGCTGGGTCCATTACTCCGTCTGTAGGACCTTCAGATGTTTCCAACGTTTTGATCTGCTTATTGAGTGTTTCTGCGCCAGAAAAGCGTCGCGCTATATTGACAGCCGTTCTCCAGGACTCGAAGCGGCGTCTTCTGGTAGAACTTGACTGCTGCACCCGCTCTGGCTTCGCTTCCACTTCCGCTTCTTGTTGATGCGCACCGATCTCTTCCAACTTTTTGCCCTTGCGTTTCAATTCTATTTCGACTCTCCGTGGCAGTGGAACACGACCAGGCGCATCATAGACATACCATGTCTTCTTGTTAAGCCAGTGGTTGAATATAAGCAAGTACTGTGCTGGTCGACGGTACGGTTCCAATTCACCGCAGAGCCATTCGAGTCTTTTGCTCAGATAATACAGGAGATGGACTTCGGCAGTGCTTAGAGACCTGACCAGATTCTTGGCCATCTTCGCTGGGTCTGATGATCGACGTCTCTTTGTGATGCTAGACTGTTGTGACGCAACCATTACTTGGCTGGGAGACTCCCGTGCTTTACCCTTATCTTGTCGTCGGGACTGTGCTGCCGATTCCATGTCCATATTTGCATCTCCAAGAAGCCCCAAATCCGGCAACGCGACATTGGACTGCGTGATGCCTGCCTGTGTCCCTGAAGGGGGTATTTGAAGAGTATTATCGGGAAGCCTGTAATATACACTTCTCTCCGGCCTCGGGTGCATTATTTCATAATGACATCCATACATCGTCATATGCTCCTTTGCAGACCTAATCATTGTCCTCAACTCAGCAGGCGCAGGGGTGCCAGGACGTCCAGCAAGACCCATCAGATACGGCGGGTCTTTCTCAGATGGCTCGAGTTGCATTTTCGCACCCCAAACCTGGTACTGTCTCGCTAGCGCAAATAAGGACTCTGCTGTTCGACATCTTAATCTGAGAACGTTTGACGTGTTTGCTGCAGGATTCAGCCGCCGTTTAGCTCGGGAGGCCATGAGAGGTCGTTTACGGGGAATCACGGCTGTGGTTTCGTGCTTCAACGCTTCTTGGTCAGACTCCGAGGCGTGTGTCTTGACGGAGTGTGCGCGAATTGATGATGTGGAGTCCCTTTCTGTTATCAACGATGGCATTGATTGACTCTGTTTGCGCATTGAGACGCGTTCCACGGAGCTTTGGCTGTGGGCAGAATTTCCGGCATAAGAATGCTCCTTGTCATGCCCGTCGATTGCTCCATAATGACTATTTGGACGATTGTTTACCACTGCAGTCAATGGACTTCTCAGATAATTCAGGTTAGGCTTGGCTGGAGACGGCAATCCCACCGACGAGTTGAGGTCCTCTTGGCTTGGATTGAAGGTTGGTCTATATACTCGATTGCGGATGGGACGAATCAACTCATCGATATCAATCATGAACGGAGCAGTCGTCTCACCCGACTGGTTTCTGACCACCGTCCCAGCGTCAGCATACCCGTGCTCACTCACATCGGATGGCTGCTTCTCATCAACCCATATGCTCTGTTCCTTCGCGTTCGGTTTCTTCAAGCCAATCATCACGAGCACCCTATTTGCCCACTTGCCCTTCCTCCGCTGTCTATCCTGATATTTTTCCAGATCAACCCATCCATGCCACGTTTTCGCATATCTCTTGGGACCCCCTACCTTTTCACCAACAATTTTCGCCTTACTGAATCGTCGGAAGAATGACCCCAGATGCCAAACAAGAATGGTCAACCCGAAGATCACCACAGTGCCTACGAGGAGGAGAAAGAAGGAGCGGAGGCTTATCCGGGTTGTAACATGAGCGACATGGTCGTGAGGAGCAGCAGATGGACCACGGAAGTCGTCGATAACATTACCTCCGGGGAAGATCAATGTCGGAGCTTGACGTAACGGGGGCATGCTGGCGATGCAGCCATGAATAGCTCGGATGTCTCTTGTGGTTGGGCCTAGCTCGTGGACTCTGGCATACTAATCAATGCGGGCTATCGATGCTTTCATAACGAAGGAACTGCTGACAAAAGCCTGCGAAGGTTGAATCTCATCCGATCTTGAGCATCTCATCGTGTCTACTTGAGCTTGCAGGTGGATGAGTAAACCAAGCTTCGATGAGATCAACGCCCTGACATCAAGCTACCGTTACTGGACCATTACCAAAGGCTATGTGCCTTCCTCATCTGCCGGATACTGCTTCCCAGGTATTTGTTTTATCACTCACGCTACCATTGCTACAGTCCCTGTTGTATTTGGAAGCTGCCATCATCTCCATCCAGGCAAGTCATGTACGGGCATGCCCAATACAATACGTGCCCCTGAGTCAATTGCGCGTGCTTTACAGTTTCGCGCCTAACGGGACGGCCCGCAGCTATGAATAAGTTTATTTCGATTTGCCCCTGGGTCTTAGACATGGGGTCAATTGACTTTTGGGATTAGGGATTTGGCCACCATCAGACCTGCCTGCAAGTGGTGTCAGGCAAAGGTTAAGCACCGTTGAAACTTGTGGCGACCTTTTCTTAGTTTTACATTACCATGTTGACTGTCATCTGCCATCTGGGTTTTCAATAAATCATTCTTGTATCTACTACTTTATACTAGTCAACTAACAGCTTTTTATCTCGCCCAAGCGCACTTGCTGTTCTGATGATAGCAATACCGAGTTGTACTCTCACAATCTAGGTGATTGTAAGCCCTCTAGATATACTAGTTTCATGGCAACTGATTATTAACTGTGCATAGTCCCACCATGTCGTACCTTTGGACCGACAGACTAAATCACCCGACACAATTCCAACTGTGGCGAGGGTCAAAGACCTGGTGCTGCCATGGTAGATACAAGGGGCGATGCGGCACATGTGCTCGCGTGAAAGACTATCATTCCTACTCGTCACATCGACTTGGGATGTTTTCAGAGATGGCAAGATCGCCTTCACCGGACGACCCGCATTTCATGAACGAGGCGGCATGGGTGTATTCGCGATTTGACGATAATGCGATGAATTCTTACCCTGCATCGGTGCATCAACAGGAGATGCAGTTCTACTCACCGCAGGTGCCCACATCATCAGCATCGCAAAGTGACTCGCACTATTCACCAGTGATTCGTGGCAACTCTGACTCCGAGGCTGATTCTTCAAGTGATCATCGCCCTAGTCGGAGGCGACACCTGTTCAAATGGATTCATAGGCATCCCAAAGCCAAAGTTTATGATCCGCGTAGATCAGCGAATTCCGAAGGGGCTATTCAGACTTGGTCACCCAAGCCCAATATTGCTTCTCGATCTGTGTCGTGGCTTGTTGCTGAATGGGCTCGGTTCAAGTGGGCATGGAAGAAAAGTTTGGGACGCAATGAAGAACCGATTCTGGATCCGGAACTTGGCATGGCCTATGTTGGTTAAGCAATCTCGTCCCTCAGCATATACCTTTGGAAGCCTTGCTTGTCTATGGCAATATGCGTGAGGCGAGCCCAACTTTTCGAAGTCTGTAGTCGAGAATCTTTGTCTTTCCACTGCGAGACTAATTAGCAACTGAATCGATTTACAACAATGCACGAAACGCCCAATTGAAGCGTTATCGTGATAGTGCAGATTAGCGGTAGGGTATACTTACGGCATCGTCTTCTCAGGCGGTGGTATGATCGCAAGCAATGCAGCCTTGTAGTGTCCGTTGATCAAAGTTTCCGCCTCTATATACCTTTTCAAAGAAGAAGTGTACTTGTGCCTGAATCGCCTCAATACCTCTTTACCAAAAGTCTTCCCATGCTGATCAGACCAATTTTCCATCCAATGTAAGCGTAGCAACCTGTCAATCAGCATCCAATGACTCGTTCCCCGTCCTTCCATGGTATCAATCAATCCCTTAGCGGTATATCCAACGGGATCTCGCGCTTGCTTCAAAATCGCAAGAAACGCTTTTCTGGTGAAATTCTCAAACTCGTACGTTTTGCAGATCTGTTCTTCAAGATGGGTGTTATTCTTCAGATCATACGCTAGTTGTATAGCACAAATTTGTGTGTTTGAGCGTCGAGTGAAAACCTCACATAGTGCGGTTCGCTGAAAGATGCTTTGTGCCGGTAGTACCATTGCATCATATATGGTTTGCACGTCTTGTAAGATATACACCTCGTCGACCGTTGAATCCTCGTCAGCCTTTTGTGCCTCAAGAAGTGTCTTCAAAAGTTCCCTGCCCGTTGAAGAAAGGGCTGCCATCTTTTTGACATGGTATGAAACAGTTTCGTGGAGGAAAAGTTCTCGAAACTTGCTCTGAATGGCTTCAATATCTGGATTGAAGCGGTTGATGAGAACGTCTATGAGGATATCTTCATTATTCGATCCAAAGGCGTCTCTGAGGCGGTACACATCCTGCAAGAGAGGACCACTTGCTAGGTTTGAGATCACACCTTCCAGCTTGCCGTGAGTCTCTGAGCGAATATCTTTTACGAGATCGCGATTGAATTCGGAACGGTACTTCCTTCTGATCTCGTCGATCTCAATCGGATTCTTTGTGGAAAGTATAGTGATGAGTGCCTTCTCGTCCGTACCCAAGCCCTGCATAGCCCGCCGAAGGGATTGCGCAGCTTCTAAAATACCATCATCAGAGGACATCATGAGCGATGGATCGTAGCCCGGTGAGCCGCATGTCGGAGGAGCCTCCTCGCGATAAGGACGAAAGATTGGAGGTGGCTCGGTCGAGAAGTTGAATGTCGATATCCTTCGAGTGCTCGGGTCATAGTACTGCGAGACCATCCCACGTCCGCTGGATGACGGTGTGCTCGATCGCATCGACATTGGGCGTGTAAGGTTCAATGGAGCGACGTATAGATCATCGTCGGCCATGGGGGCATCTGGTTTGGGCGGATATGGCAATGAATTGTCCATTGACGGTCTGTTGGATGATTGGCTTGGAATCCTCACATGCAATGGCTCAACTGAATAGCTGTATGCCGACCGGTCATCGCCATAAGGAGCGTAGTCTGCCGGGTTATAATCCACGTCGTGGTTGGTAATCTGAGGAGAGTCCATTGGCGCGAACTCACCTATAAACTGGTGTCAGCATAATGTTCCAAGGTCAAACAGTGTTGTTTACACAGTTAGTAGGTGCAGGATTGTCCTAACCATCTCTATCAGAGTTCAAGGTATGAATGATAGTCATCTGGCAGGAGATATGAACAACCGGAGGCGAATAGGCTAACGGCAATCCACCCGGCAACTGAAGCAGGATTTTATACCTATTCAATTTGGCAACGCAGTTGACGATGTCGTATTCTAGCCGGTGACGACGGAAAGTCAGACAAGGTGTCAATAGAACTCATTCCCTTCCAGGTTGTTTCTCAGATGTGATTCCACGTGAGAGAGTCAGCACTTGACTGACTGAAGACGCCGGTGAAAAGCCAAGCAAGGCACAGGCTGTAAAATATTACACAGAGTAAACGTCATCGTCAGCCCATCGCAAGCCGTGCAATCGTCAGTTCTTGGTAAGATCTCGCCAGTAAGCGTGTCCAGGTGGGAGCCGATGTGTACACCGGCGATTTGACCAGTTATTTGGCGATGTATGAATCAGCACGAGATCGGCAACTGATCCGTATACTTGAAGTCAGTACCACAGTGATTGTGTCTCAATATAGCGTGGTATGGGCCATTGGGCTGTTCCAATCGTACAGTACATGAAAGGGTGAACATCGTTATAGCACAATAATTCCTTTGGCAGACCCAAGTTCGAGGAATTGGTCAATCAATCTTTTTGCTCGGTAGAGCAGTTGCAAAGGCATTACCAATCTCCTGCCAGGCCTTGTAGAGCACCCACAGTGGGACGACGACCCAGATGCCATTGAAAAAAACGAGGTATAGCCAGAGATACACCGGGTTCTCCGTAGTGAGAGAAGGACAACCCGTTAGCCACTCCGGCGCAAATGTCATCCAGCCTCCATATAGTTCACAGACTGCAAGAATCGGAGCAACAAACCAAAGAAGTGCCCTGTACCTCGCTGCAAGCTGCGGATTTGTCTCCAGGGTCTGTACGGACTTGTGAATCAAGTAGCAGACGGAAACCGCAGCAGCGCCGTCAAAGAGCACTGTTAACAGCTCCAGAGAGATGACGCCAGGATCCGCCGCGATCCAACGCTTATCTGCCTTGCCGTACTCCTGCCAAAGCCTCGCTGTTGGTCCGGTGCCATATGCTGCGCCGTGAAGTCGATCATGCCTGTTGAGGAAATAGGGAGGATTTGTCGGGTTGCTATTAGGGAGGTCGATATATGTGAAGAAACAATTCCACAAATACGATCCTTCGACGAGGAAATGGGTGAGAGCATCATAGATATGCCATAACATCAGAAGTCTATCAGTCTGTCGATTTTGGGGCACGAAGTACCATGCGCCAAAGCAGGCGACGGGCAAGAGTGCGGAAACTGCCGAGAGGCAGAGAACCGCTGGAAAGTCGAGTGTCGCTCATGTCTGGCGATGCCTGGTCCCTGGGATCGATGCAGCAAATTGAGTACGCTTCCAAGCCCAGCTATGCTTGGACGTATTACCCCAATCTGAAGAAAAGACCTTCCACGTCCTGTAATCCGCGGTCAGCGTGATGATTACATCTGTCTGGGTTTACCCATTGCAGCAGTGTCAAGGCAGCCAGCCACCAAACGAACGAGGTGCAAAACGATGGCAGTGCATGACGGCTTTGAATAGGTACATACCTTAAATTATGATATTCGAACAAAGAGTCCAAGATCAGCCAAGTCCCTCAAAGCACTTCGATTCCTATTTATGAACTGCTAGTCGGGATCACTAGCTCACACCTAATGGACGGCGTCTTGTCAATCGTGTACGTGCGACATAATCTAGGGAGTCGTCGGGACCCGCTGCGCGCAAGTCAACTGCATAAATCCCATACGGTTCGTACGAAGAAGTTGGCTACCTCCTCGTGGGTGATGATAATGGGAAATGGTCGTGATGATGATGATGATGATTTCTTAAGACCAGTCAAATTCTCGCTCAGATGGTCATTACTATGATTCCCTCTCAAAATCAGAGGAGAACCGTCTTGATTGCGTTTACAGTCAGTCAGTCAATCACCTACAGCCATCACTTCGTCTTGAGCTCGCTGCAAAGAAGCGGTAAAGGGAGACGAAGGCGAGAATCGACTCCCTGATTCATTAAGATATATATTTCCTGATTACAAGTTTGAGGATGAAGTTCTACAGGGACCATGATGCGAGGGGTATACTTCGTCGGTCCGTCATTAATAGATAAGCCAACTCGACCGTCTAAGAATGCAGAAAGGTCAACCCAGGGAATGAGAAAGGCAATCGCTACAAAGTCCAGGAAACGAGAGAAACGTCGCGTTGACCTTGGTATGAAGGCTTCGTGCGGTTCATCTTTGTAGAAGCTGTCTGAAGACTCCGGTTCGTCTTCGTGGCGCCTAGAAATGCTGGGTGTTACGGCTCCTGGACCGTGTTCATGTTGCAAAATAGCCCAAATTCCACCTTCTCCCTTCAGACTGGCTTCGATATCACAGAGACGACTAGCAGCAGCAGGAACCCCATATGATTACTTCCTTTTGACTTCCGGCTTGCTAGCAAATGAGTCCTCTGCAGGACTCGGATCTGTCAATGGTCTAATTGATGCAGCAGGCGGGCAAGAGTCAAGAGTTCTATCCGCCGACGGGCTGTGGGGGACACTTGTCTTTTTGAGCACGTCTATCTCTATCAACTGCATGTCACTAATGTTGGCAAATGAGCATTGAACAAAGCCGTGTTCTGCATTTCCAAAGGACTGGTCTCCGTCGTATACCCTCGAACACGATAATAAAAGGTCGGTGCCGAGAGGTCCTTTTATCTTCTCACCTATGATTCCAATCCTAATCCGGACGAGACGCA
>JAGYHZ010000287.1:0-12708 GCA_024244195.1 Ascosphaera aggregata | reverse complement strand
GGTGTGGGGTGGAGGAAGGAGGTCAAATCGTGCCGCATTGCGTCGTGTCGGGGAGATCATCCATTGATGTGGAAATGACCCTTCAGGTATTATAGCATCATTCTTTTTGATTGACGTTGGTAAATGTTCAATGGCGTTCTGCGAAGTCTGCAGGGACGGGGAATTATGACGAGCAGTATTCGTTTCCTGGTCTCCTTGAGACTGTGCAAAGTTGTCCATATTCTTGGAGCGCCGAAGACTCTTGGAAATTGGGCCAATGCCGTCCGCTGATAACAAGCCACTAGGTAAGACCGTTCGCCATCTTTCAACTTCTCCGATTTTCGCTTCTCGCTGAAGCTCTTTTGCTCTGTCCCGTGGACTGGATGTTGGTGTCGTCATCGTCATAGGTAGTCAGCTCGGATCGGCGACGCACTACTTGGCAATGGAGAACTCCTCCGTAGGCCTCTGAAAAAGCCGGCCTGCGTACGTCATTACCGAGGTCATTACCGAGGTCATTGCCAGCATCACCTAGCCATGGGGATGACCGCAAAAGTTGACAATCGACTTTTGACTGGGCCTCAGGTACAGTATTTCGATCCTCGCGCCATTCTGTTCTGGTGGTATCTGTATCAGACACAATCAGAACTGATGGCTCAATACCAGGCTTTGAGTTTTCACCTTCCTATATGAAGAAGCATACTCGGTGGGGCAGGTGACTGAGCTCTTGTGGGTCCCTTGAAGCGGGGAGTCTGCGTCAGACTAGGGAATCTGAGGATTATGCCATGCCTTTCCCCGCAGAAGATTGGTTAGCTGTGATTTAATTAACATTCGGATATTTCAGCATTGAAGGGGTCTTGAATTTGATGGGCATTCGAGAATTGGGGCACCCACCTCAATTCTGCCTGAGGAGTTATCGCGTGCCCCTTCAAAGACGGTCGCTGTCGCTGGAGCAGTGGGTAGTACTGAGGTCCTGCTGACGGCAACGACGAGTCAAAAGAGGTTTCCGTTGAACGATGTGTAGCTGCCCCTGAGAAATTCAGGGGCGATGGCAACGTGATTGCTTCCAACCCAGCCGAAACCGGTGCAATCCTGATTCGTGGGAGGAAAAGATGTTTGATCCTCATAAGGAACCACAACTTCTTCTTCTGTTGTCTGAAATAAATGGTTCGGTAGTCCGCCGTACGTGTGTCTGAGTCTGTGTGAGCCTCGTGGTGGCATCCCAGCATCCGCTCAGAGCACTTTGATTATTTGAAATGTCCGCGCTGTTCCGAGTAAAAGGATAGGTCGGAAAGGCAGATTCAGTGAAAGGCAATTCCAAAGAAAGTCATTGAGCATCATTGACACCTATCTTGTGGCGAGATCGCTGCGAATCATCGTAACGGGAAGGAAGAAACCATCCTACGGAGGAGTTGCCTGCTTTACACAGGGTCTAGGACTGAGGCTGTAACTTGGGTAAACATGGGGACTACATCGTATGCCGTGGATGGTCGAAGTAGTACCATGTATTCTTATCTTTCTTTTCTTGCTTTCACAGACTGCAGACGACTGTCTGTCTTTGAATGTGCATAGTTAGCGGTTTCAATGATGAGTCCATTGCTTGCTTGCTAGCTAGCTTGTGGCATCCCAGACGTTGTTGAGAGATGACCAACCATAGATGGGCGATCACCCCACAGTTTTGGTATGATTGAGTTTATGTGAAGTCCAAGGAAGGTCGGTCTGAAAGCCTGAAGCCAAATCCGTGAGAGGACACGGTTTGGATACTGAAATTGAAAGGCAATGGTGTCTGATCTGCTTTGTCATATCACGCGACAATCAAGAACCGACGATTAATGATTGATAATCAATGCCGTGAGTGTGAACGAGGCGCAAGAAGACATCAAGAATACGACGGGAGGTGATACATCTGTGCATGGTCCGCCTCTCTTCTTTCCCCTTCCCTCAACCCCCTTAATCCGTGACTGGAGGCCATCAGAATCAGGGTCCTTTTCAGCGATCGATTCATGATTCATTTTCTAGCCTAAACCTTAGCCTGTGAAGAAAGCAAATGCGGAATGACGCTTCAAGTGTCACAGATAAGATTACCAATAACATAATATTGATGTCATGTTACGGACTATCATTCATCAGCATTACTGGCTGAGAGACGGGATGAGGAAGAGGAGAAGGGGTTGGAACGTACTCTAGTATTGCTGGATCTGGACCATGGAGCGACCAAGCTGAAGCCTGGGGAGATAGTTACGAACTCGATAGATGGTAGATTAGATTTGTCTACCCTGACTCATGGTATCTGGCTGGGAATTTTCCTCCTGGAATCAGGGTCCAGACAGCTATCTCTTAGATCCAACCGGATCAGTTCAACACCGCATTGCAACTTGCTCCAAAGATCGCACCATACACCCAGTATTCAAGCTTAAGGTGCACGGAATTGTCAAGGTAAGTTATCAGTCGATATGTGGTTGTGGTCGTGGTCAAACCGTAAAAGGATCGCCTATGACATGAAGAAGAAAGATCGATCTTTGAAATGATGCAGGTGCGTATCAACTAGGCAGTCAATATCCCTGAGAGTATGATATTCAAGATCTTCCAAAGAAGCGGCGCAACTGCTCAGAATTCTTTCGTCCCTAGTACGGGAATATCACGGTGTGTAACATATAGTTTGTGGTCGCGCTTGCTTGCTTGGCCGAAGTTGCGTTGTTCCGCGATGTTTTCTCACTCCTAAATCGAAGACTGCCACCAACTACGCCGTTGATCTCATGTCCTCATGAAGTTTGTTTTCGGCCCTTCTCTTTTCTTCCTTAAGAAGAAAATAAGTTCTAAGGTCAGGTATATCTCTCCAAGTAAGCTTGAAATCATTTTCCCTTGGTCGAGAAGTGAAGAAACAGATACAGGGCCCAGAGGAACAAGAAGAGTGGGAACAGGTGATTGACCCGGGATTATGAGACGAGGAACAGCCTCTCACCCATAAACCTAGAGCCGATCACCATATTGACAATCACCATATGCCTTTGTCGTATAAATCGTTGTGTCTCAATCATTGATGCTGCATTTCAGACACATTGTGTGGCGTCGGCTGAGAGAGGCACCTGCCAAAGCAGAGATGGGCTTGACGAGGGCGGCGGTAGTTGAGCCCGAAGGTATGGAGAATCACCAAGATGATAGGTTCCTTCTCCCACCCTCCGAGCTGCACCCGACCAGCCTTATTGAAGAGTGTTAAGAGCATGCTCAGATCTAATCTAAGAATGGTTGATGTGTCATGCCTTACTGGCTTTGCGAGATTGCTTGTCGGCGACTGCTCACGACAGTCGAGTCCTTGTACAAGTTTGTTCCTGCTAAATAAACGAATTTGCGACGTAATTTCTGAGCATGTTCGACGGTGACATCGTTCAGGATATCCTCATATGCAGGTTCTCGATAGATCCTGGGAGCTGTTCGCAGAAGAAGTTGTCGTGTGTTTGTGTTCTCATTCTTAGCAGGGTCAACTGACCCATGCACAAAGTCAAATTCCTGATAATCCTGTTCGTTAACTTGATCTTCTACGGGGGGGATTTCAGCAACGATATCTAAACGTTCTACTCGAGCAAACCGCCATGTTTCAAGGGCAAGCTTGACTATTCCCCTCGCTCCAGTGCATATACTGTCCGTCTGCGTCGAATCAGAGAAATAACGCAATTCATCGACAATATCCTTCACAGTGCGGAATGCAATTTCATTAGCCAGAGCGCCAGCGCCCGGTGCCCCAAACGCCGCCTTTAGAGTCTGCTGACGCCAAAATGATCCCCTTAGAGCTGATGTACGGCTGATATTGGTGGCCAACGTAGCCAGGAAAGCTGAGATGTTACACTCATCTTCACCTCCGTCGGCGGTGAAGAGGAATGGCGTAAAAATTCTTTGGGTCAGTATCCTGAATACTGTATGTTGAGCGTAGGCAGCTCGCAATTCACGAGATGAGGCGGTGTTGTCGAAGAAAGGTGGCAGTGAGGAGGGTATCTTATCAATGACCTTCGATGGAGGCGAGCCGCTTATGTGGCCAAAGTTCTCCTTGGAAAAATTGACTACCATGGTATGTAGATCTGAAAAGCGGCGGCAGCTACACTCAGGAGTCAGTCACGTACATCATGATTACATGCTACGGGGAAGTGAGAGTACTTACTACCAGTCATCATCCCTGTACATAAGGCTTGGGATCTCACCAAGGCATATCTTCCAGTTCTCAAGGAGTCCGCGCTGACGACTCACTTCGCCGGAGGTGTCGTCGAGTTTCTTCCTTAATACACCTCGGTCACTTCCAAGAGTTGTAATGATTTCGTCCTTTGCGTGCATGGTTTTGCGGAGTCTCTCAATTTCCTCCTCCAGTAGCTTGTTTCTCTCGTTATTTTTCTCATTCAGGAGGTTAGGGGCATGGGTAAGCTGAACGCGTGCACTCTCCAACTCCCTTCCTCTGGCTTCAAACTCTTGCAGCAAATGCTCGTATTTCTGCTTCCACTCAGCAGCCTCTCCATGCTTATTCGTAAGCTCAACATGTTTCGACTGCAATTCTGCCTGTTTCGAAAGCAACTCAGCATGCTTCGCATGAACTTCACAATGTTTTGCAGAAACCTGCTTATGCATTTCCATCAACTCCTGCTGATTGTTTGCGAGTTTCTTTTCCTTTTCGCCTAATGACGCTTCTAATTTGGCAATTGTTTTCATGAGATTAGACTGGGTGGCTTCTAGCTCTGCCTGCTTACAGTTGAATCTGTTGTCGTAATTTGCTTGGATGTTGGACTTGGATTCCTCAAGTGCCTTCTTGGCAGTCTCATAAGCGTGCTTCATGGAGTCCCGCTCCGCCATGAGTTCCGCCTCACGGGCTTCCAGTCTCTCTGCAGCTTTCGTCTCATCCTGCTGGCGGAGGTACTGGTAACGAGTTTCAACTGTATTCTTGGAAGCTTCAAGTGTCTCGATGTCGACTTTCAACATATCCAAGGTCTCTTGGAATGCGGCCCGATTAGCAAGCAAAGTCTCCTTGAGCATGTCATTTTCTTGCTGGAGTTTCTCAGTTTGAAAATTCTTCTGCATTAAAGCTTGTTCGTGTTGATATTCCTGTTCCAAGCGAAATTGCTCGTGCTTCGCTTCCATCTCCTTCAGAGCAATCTGTTGGAATGTAAGTTTATCTTGCGCCTCTTCGTAGTGCGTCATCAATCGCCCAACATCAGGAAGTGATAATTGTATCTTCCGCAACAATCCCATTATCTCCCCTGGTTGCACTGTTTTGACATTGAAATTGTCAATCAGAGTTTTTACTGTGGTTGAACCCTTTTGAATGTCGGAAAATGAATCTTGACGCTTGCTCGAGCCCTGTGCCAATTCATCATTACTTGGCGGACTGTGCCTCGTCGAACCGGTCAAAAGCGGGACGGGGCTAGACCAAGCCAGGTTGCTAAGAGGTTCAAGTTTGGTAGACGTCGCCGAGGTAATCGGTGTAGGTGATAACGAAGACTCCCTTGTTGGCAGTGGTGACATGACCTCGGCAATGCTAGGGGTGACAGCTTGCTGTTGAGGCCTGGAACTAGGGATCCGGGAGACAGGCGGCGGTTCTTGCGAGTATACGACACCCGGTGGCGTCCTTTTAGACACAGAAGGTGACATGAATTCCAGCGGGATATTTTGCCTTGCATTGTCACCCGTTTCCATTTTTTTCTTCACTGGAGGCGGCGGCTCCGCGCCCTTAGCGAGAGGTGTACGGGGAGAAGTCGCTTTTATCATGCATTCAACGCTTTCAAAGCCTCGTGGGGTCGAAGGCACCGAAGAGGAGGGCGATGGTGTGTGCACTTTTGATGCTGTCTTAGTCGCTGCCTTTTCCTCTGGCTCATTGTCGACTTTTGAGATGGTCATCGCCTCATCATGTTCCCGATGCACTAACGGGAGATCATCTTGCTTGTAACCAGTATCGACACGAGGTAGTGAAGGTGGCTCTAAAACCGGTAGACGCGAAGGCGACTCTTCACGTATCCATCTCTCATCCCACGTATCTTGGGTGGTGAAGTCATCGATGAGAATGTCACCAGCAATTTGCGGCTGTGGACTTCCCATTGCAGGCTGCTCATTGATTTTCGTGGTATCAGAGGTAGGCTTCCTATGAGAGGACGCCGAGAGACTGAGAGAAGGAGACGAATCCATTCTGGGATTCGAAATGTCCTAGATACCTATCTCAACAATGGGGGGCACAGATTCAATGAATCGAGCGAGCCTGCTAGCATTGAGACAGTCGCACCGACCATGCATTGCCCATAATCTTACAGTGCAAGATGATTTGAGAAAAGCCACCCAATAATACTAACAGCTAGTAATCGACCGTTCCTTCATATACCTGCGCCGTCAGAGAGTGCAATCACGGTCTTGAATATGCGCCCGAGCAAAAGTACGCACCGGCTTCCTAAGGCGGCTGCCGAACGGTGCAGAACGCAGACAAAACCCCCGCTTGCGAGGAGTGGGGATGTGCCAGCACATTGTGGCTGATGGATAATTCGAGTTAATCCAATGTGCGGCCAAGGAAAAGGAGTTTCCCAGATTATATGATGCAAGCCGCCATGTCATAACAACAACAGCTTCACACGGCTGACCGAGACGGCACACAATTGTGCGAGAATGTAATGTCATCGAGCCCTGAACCCTGCGAGAGCATTAAGCACGATTCGCAACTATCACTGGACGGACGATCGACAAAGCCCAAAACCTCTGCAGGTAAGAAACATGGTGTGGACCTCTTCAAGCCAATTCAGCCGGCCCCTTCACAGCGGAAGTTCATTCCTCAGCTGATGCTGTGATGTTGGCCATTCTCCGTATGATATAGTTGCATGACTTCCAACTCAGCAATGAGGGCCTGACACGCCACGCCACGCCACGCCAAGCCAACTCCTTGATTGTTTCTCGCCGCCTTCATGAAGTCTCCAAATGCAGTGCTCTTGAATACGTACTCAACAGCGCCACGATCGCTGCATAGTACGTGATTGTACCTCATCAGCAGTCGATATCTAAAAGCTCATAACTGTATACGTCAGGCGATGTCGTCTCCGTCAGCGGTCATGTAGCGCGACGCGTCCGCGTCTGAATGTTGATAGCGCTAAATCACACTAGACCAAATCCGGATGATCACACTTACATCAGCAGAATTGAGGAATAGCCGCATCAGCCATTCCCTGATTGGTCAATGGGACATCATCCGCTTTTTGGCCCGGGACCAAGCAACAAGCAACGATCAAAGCGACTTCAAACGATCTACCGCATGCGAGGCTTGGGAAGTTTGGAAAAAAAAAAAAAAACAACAAAAAGAAAAAAAGAAAGAGAAAACGAGGATAGGAAGAAAGAGAACGGTATCTCCTGCTACTCGCCTGTTTTGCCACTTTCATCGCTCATCTTCATCATCCTCATGTTCGCTGCCAGACGATCAATTGCTCCTGCGCGCAATTGCCTGCGCCAGGTTCACCGCCGGTCCGCTCCTCACGCCAGTGGTGAACACCACAATCATCATCATGCCGAGCCAGTTGATGTCAATTTGAAGGTGAGCGTGTGGGCGGGATATCAAGGATTGAAACGAAAAAACATGCGGTGTTATGTGGGAAAAAGGACAATTCGTTACGCAGACGTTTTGTTTTGTCTTCTTTTTTTTGTTTTAAAAAAAAAAAAAAAAAAAAAAACTAGGCTAATGTTGTTCCGATGCGCAATAACTTCCCATTCTATACAGCCGAGCCTTTTTGTAGCTATCAGTGCTCTCCCAATCGGACTCTCCTACTACCAATGGGCAAATTCGAACCCTGACGCAAAACCTTTAATCACTCGTCTCATCGAGAAATGTACCATTGACGAATCCGTTCTGGAGCGAAGGAACCATATTCACACTTTGGCCGCTGAGAAGGCTGCTTTCGATAAACATCTCTTCGCGGGCTGCAAATCCGATATGAACCTTGAGCTCTCAATGCCGGAGTAAGTGTAGCTCCATCAGGCATATAATGGATGGTCACCATTTATTATATTCTTCTGTTCCGGGGCGTTCAATGTATGCTGATGCTTTTCGTTTCGGTTGGCAGAATTATGAACACGGGGTCTCAGATGAACGTGCCAGCCGGCCATTACCCTGACCTCTCTAGAGTTGTCTCGTTCTACAGCGATAGGAACAAGAAGATGGAAGAGGCACGCCTTGCACGAACAAAGGACGGGAAAGTCCAGTCGATATAGGACCATGCTTTTTAAATTGGTACTCGAGATCCGTGCCCCTGTTGTATATATCAAACTCATATCGTGAGTGAGTGAGTGAGTGTGTTTTTTTTTTTTTTCTGTCAAGCCAGATAATGCATTCCCGCTTAAATACACTCTCGGTCTGTTCCTTGATACTTCCTGGGGAAAAGGGATATTCGACAAGTATTAGTCAAGGGATTTGATCTCCAACACCAACCGTCCGACACCAACATCTTCAACTTCAAGTTTATCATTAATGTCAAAGTTCTGGCCTTCCTTCCACTGTATATCCCTCAATACAGAAAGGAACTCATCCACACCACCACCAATACCGAAGTATACCTTCTTCGCTGCAACCAGGGCTGTAGAGTTCCCAGCCCTTCGTTTGAGAAATGATGCTAGAGTCTCGGAGAATGGACGTAATGAAGCAGGGGAGTATATAGTCTCGCTAGCGAGGATCAATAATCTGTGCTTGTCGCCTTCGGCTTGTACATCTTCCGGGACAGGCAGAGCCAGGCTGACGAACTCTGGAGACCATGCTCCTGATATGAAGGACACCTGAATCCCTCGCATGGCCAAGTCTTCTCGGAAGGAACTCAGAAGTTCAGGCGTGATGTCAAGTTCCAGATCTTCATCCTTCACATGCCCCCGCTTTGGAACGGCATCATCTTCCTCTGCAGTACCGAAATCAGTTTCGGTTTCCGTTTCTTTCGTGGTCTCGGGTGATTGAGACTCTCGGTAGTGGCAGTGGGCCCATGTAAGAAGGATATTAGGAAGGGTGACTAGCTTCAGTACCGCTGCGTTATAATCAGCGAAAACGAAATGTATTGGCGGTGTCTTCGATTCTGCTGGCCGTGGTTGTGTCAAGAGATATTGCAGGAGGACTAAAGATGGAATCCCAGTCCCGGTTCCGAGCTGTTCATCGATTGATGTCAATAGCTGTTCCGTAATGTTCATCAAACTCGCCACATAGGGACAGATTTAGAAAGGCATAAGGAGCTTACCTCTATGATGGTCGTACCATCGGGTGAAGCATATATCCTATCTGCCTCATCTCTTGCAAGCAATTTCGCAAGGTCAAGCGCACATTCCCATGTCTTGAACCCACCCTCATATATTCGAGGTTTCAGATCACCTTTCTCTAAACCCGTGATCAATGACTCGTTCTCATCTTCTTGGTTCTCAGAAGAAGACAGATCCACCTCCGCCATCAACTGCGTACGAACATCGAAGATTTCGCGACGCGGTATGGTGGTTGCTTCGTGATTGTCATGCTCATTCTTTCCGCTGTCAAACGAAGGCTGCTGATCTGATTGATTTGACGGTAGTTTAGGAATGGAAAGGAGATTGTAGTATAGTGTAGAAGGAAGAGATGATAGCTTTATTTATTTATGTTTTATTATTAATATGTTTCTGCTTTCCCTTTTTTTTTTTCCTTATCTCTCTCTTTTTCCTCTTATCGTGTATCAAAACACAAATTCAAGAAAGAAAAAAGAAAAAAAAAAGCTCTGCTCGATTGAACTGTACCATTTCATCGATTGACAGATTCCTTGCTTGGAATAACTGTGATGCATCATCATACCCATCGTCGATAGTCAGATGTTCCAAATCAGTGCTGACGCTCTCTTCTTCAGCATCATATTCGATATCATCGCTCGTGAAGTTGAATGAGAACGCCATGACGGCATTTTAGCATTCAAGAATTTTGGATTGATGATTGTTATCTTGGTATGTTGTTTTAAAGCAACCGGCTGTAGGTGAAATTTCGATGCTGTGATATGTATCGTTGCGTTGCTTGATGGACTTTTTTTTTCCTCTCTCTTATCTTTGATTGTTGGGCACGTGCTGATCAGATGGATTGAAGATTGATAAGATAACCTTATTTATACATCGAGTCACAAAATCGTACGTGAGAGATCGTGACGAGGACATCACGCCAAAAGCCGAGATACGTACGATGATATCATCTGGTCAGGAATCAGAATGGTATTGGCGTCTAGAAACACACACATCACACTGATGACGATAGGCAAAAAAATTGGGGGTTTCCTGCAGAGTATGAGACTATGTTATACCAGAATTGCTTGCAAGTCTATCAAGGTCTAAACCAAAAAAAAAAAAAAAAGGATGTAATAAAGTGTAGATGTTTAATATCCAAACAAGATCAAGATGGATCTGACACTCGATGATGCATAATCATGCAAGAAGGATAAGAACAAGAAAGGAAAAGGGGGAAGAAGGAATTAGGGGGGGAGAGGCAATGTTTTGCAGCAAAGTGGTAGAAGAAGAATGATCAAATAAGCAAGATCAAAAACAAAAAGAATAATGAGAAGAAGGAAAGTAAAAGGGAGAATGTAAGAAGGGGCAATTATTGTTGCTGGCCTAGACCATTCTTCTTCGCCTCACCAGAGACAACTGCTGCGGCGGCAGCAGCGGCGGCAGCAGCTTCCAACGCCTGCAAGACATCGTTTTTCAAATCCTCACCGTCTTCAACACCACAGCTAACCCTAATGATATCATCATAAACACCAGACTTCTCCCTCTCCTCACGCGGGATACCAGCGTGAGTCATACTAGCGGGAATCTCAACCAAGCTCTCAACACCACCTAACGATTCAGCAAGAGCGAAAATCTTAGTCGCCTGACAGAACCGCTCAGCAGCTTCAGGACCGCCCTTGATGCGGAAACTGAGCATACCACCACCCATACCATCGCGATGTTGCTTGACGGCGATTGATCGCTGAGGGTGAGAATCAATACCGGGATAGTTGACGGAGAGGATGTGAGGGGAGGATTCAAGGGTCTGAGCAATGATAGTGGCGTTCCTAGAGGCTTCACGGGCGCGGAGGTGAAGGGTTTTGAGACCACGATGGGCGAGCCAGCAGTCAAAGGGTGAAGGGACGGCACCAATGGCGTTTTGTAGGAAGGCGAGACGCTCTTTGAAGTCTTGATCATTGAATGCAACGACACCCATGACGACATCCTGGAGTTCTTTGTTAGATTGGATGACTCTCTCGACGGGGGAACAAAGAAAAAGGAGGGGGGAGAGAGAGAGAGAGAGAGAGAGAAGGGGGTGTTGGAATGAGGATATTGATTTCGACGTACCGAATGACCATTGATGAACTTGGTTACTGAGTGAACAACGATATCGGCACCATGATCCAAGGGATTCTGAACATAAGGGCTCATGAAGGTATTATCAACGACAACCTTGATACCCTTCTCATGAGCGATATTCGCAACCTTTCTGATATCGACAAGACCAAGTGTGGGGTTCGAGGGAGACTCAATCCAGACGAGTTTTGTTTCAGGCTTGACCAAGGACTCCAAATCAGAGTGGATAGTTGGTGTGAAAGTAACATGAACATTATGGGCGTTTGCGACTTTGGTGAAATATCTATGGGTGCCACCGTAGACATCCGAGACGGAGACGACATGAGAACCAGCGGGAAGAGTATGGAGGATAGTGGCAGTAGCGGCTGAGCCAGAGGAGAAAGCGAGGGCGTATTTCGCATTTTCTAGAGAGGCGATGGCTGCCTCAAAATTATCTCTGCAGGGATGGAAAGTTCCTTGTCAGTCTCTGTTGTATCTGATCATGAAAAAAAAAAAGAAGAAGAAGAAAGACGAAAAGAGCTGTCTGTAGACAGTAACCTACCTATTCGGGTTTGCACTGCGAGCATATTCGTACTTTCCGATGGGCTTAGCAGCACCAGACTGGGCATATGTCGTAGAGAGAGAGATCTACAACGAGGGAGAAGAGAGAGAGAGAGAGAGAGAGAGAGTCAGCCAAGATGATAAGGAAATTCGAAAACAAACCGGCCAGACCGCAACTACTTTACTCTGCAGGGGAGATTATGTGCAGGACAGGAACCAAAAGAAACAAAAAAAAAAAGGAATCGAATACGTACAGGTTCGATAACAGCTCCAGTGACAGGATCGATAGGAGAACCGTCGTGAACAGCCTTGGTACCGAACCGGTAGGAAGTGGTGCCGTGTGCAAAAGGCATTATTATATTGAAGATGAATCTGGTTGCTGATGCAGTTAAATTGGTTGGTTGGGTTGGGTTGCTTGCTTGCTTGCTTAGAGGGGGAAGAAAGATGAAAATGTTGGAAGTTACTGGGAAACCGCGTATGCTGCTGATACTGGATACTAGTTGGGGATAGATCGCAGCAGTATGACGAATATGCGATGCTCGAAGAAGAAGAAGAGAGAAAAAAAAAAGAACAACGACAACGATGAGAGGAGCAAGAAAGGGATGAAAGTGAAGAATAAGAGTAGGAAGATGCCTTATTCCTTGAGAAAAAGGTATGATGATGATATATATCTGAAAGAAAAATTGAAAAAAAAAAAAAAGTCAGAAGAAAAACGAATGACATTAATAAAGCAGGCGAGCCCCGATTGCGAAGACGTAGAAACCCTTCCGCTGTGATTCTTTTTTTTTTCTTCTTCTTCTTCTTCTTCTTTCGCCCTCTTCAAAAATCATCTCTCCTCCCCACCCCCCCCCCCCCCCCCCCCCC